>JAWLST010000039.1:0-295865 GCA_037043885.1 Penicillium goetzii
CCGCCGGCCCGCGCCCCCCCCCCCCCCGCCCCCGGCCCCCGCCCCCCCCCCCCCCCCCCCCCCCCCCCCCCCCCCCCCCCCCCCCCCCCCCCCCCCCCCCCAATGGGATAAACCGGAGGGAAGCAGTCGGGCGTGAGAGTACAACCGAGGGAAAAGGCAACGATATTCGGCAGAAAGGAGAGTTGCGGCAGTGGAGTCGGATCCGTCCCTGGCTGTTCCCGCCGTAGTATCGTTGGCCTCTTTTTTCTTTTTCTCTCTGGTTGTTCTCTCTGTGTCTGTCTCTCTGGAAGACTGTGTTCACAGTCACAGAAGCAACCAACACGGTATATTCCCGACTGGAATCCAATCATCTGGAAGGGGAATATGGGGGATGGGGGAGGGGCGAGACACTCGCATCGGGGGGGGTCTCTCTCTGTCTCTCTGTCTCTCTCTCTCTCTCTCTCTCTCTTTCTTTCACCCGTTAAACGGAGATCTCTGGAGAGGTGGAAAAAAGCCGGGGCAAGACGGGACAGTCCGGAATAGCGTAGAGTGCTCCAGACACAGGCAAATGGGGACTGGGGGAATTACCGGGTGGACAAGTGTGGACGAGTGGACAAACGATGGATGGAGCCCCAAGAAAAGCAACAACCAACGGAGTCGAGAGCAGCGAAACAGGCGAAACTCGAACACTGGAGGGGAGGAAAAAGCCTTGTCCGGTGGTTTGGAACTGCAATGAAGTTCGTCTTTAATCTGTCGAACTCCGCTGGGAAGAAGCGCCGAAGCCGGACGTCACGAGACAATAGACTAAACTATGAACAACACGGAGTACGGAGGAGTAGTTTTTTGGTGACTTGGTTTCCTAGGTTCACCCTTCCTTATTTATGTCCCGGTGGAGGCCTCATGACAATGACCACTTTTTTTTTTTTACATCTTACATCTCTGATCTCTGATCTGCCCCTTGAACTCCAGACGAAGGTTTGACTCACGATCGCGGTCCCTGGGCGAGTCACAGAGCCCGTAGCGCTACCCACTGACCCGCTGTCAGACGGATTGCGGTCGCGCTGCCGGAGCTCGGAGCGTCTCTCCGGCCTCACCGAAAGGGCCACTTTCTGCACGGGAAACATTCGCCCGAGTAATAATACGATCATATAATGGATAAGGATAAGCAGAACCTCGAACAAGGGTATACAGGCGACTCGGTATCTAGCGATCATTAACCGATACAGATCATTGTGAGTTGGAGACTTGGACAAAAAGAATTGATCATTATATTTGTGCCTCTCAAAATCCCAATGGCAAAAGAAAAATCGACTTGGCTTCCGGTGTTGAATATTTCTCCGTCTAATTTCAGACCTGCTCCGATCGGACGCCAGATTATCGTCGTAAATGTTATGTGTTGAAAAAAAGAGTCCCCTCGTAGCTCACTCCAAGGACCAATTAGGCACCCTCGCCTTTGTATATACAGCCTGCCAATTCTATCCAATCCTATCAAAACCGACTCTAGAACAGTCCATCGATCTCACCAGTCTCGGTGTCGATATCCACATTCAGGTAGCCCGGAGCAGTGGGCAGACCGGGGATTGTTTGAATATCGGCGGCCAGAGCATACCTAGAAAGCATCAAAGTTAGCACGTGATCACACATCGAGCCCGTCATACTTTTCTTGAATTAAAAGAGATGTGGGGTCCCCAGAGACGACAGGAAAGAGAAGAGGAGAGAAAGCTTACAGATATCCAGCACCCACAGCCAACCTGACGTCCCGAATGGGCACGGTGAACCCGGTAGGGGCACCCTTCAGGGCGGGGTCATGACTGAGCGAGTACTGCGTCTTGGCAATACAGATGGGCAGGTTGGCAAAGCCCTGCTTGGTGTACGTGTCGACCTTCTTCTGGGCGAGCTCGCTGAACTCGACCTTCTCAGCACCGTACATCGCCTTGCCGATGCGCTCAATACGCTCCTGGATGCTGCCGTTCAGATCGTACAGCAGCTTAAAGTCCTTGGGCTTGGAGCTAGCGGCGAGCACGCCCTTGGCCAGGTCGACCGCGCCTGCTCCACCCTCAGCCCAGTGGTTGGCGGGGATGGCGTCCTCCGCACCCGCAGCGATCGCCTCCTCCTTGATGACGGCAATTTCAGCCTCCGTGTCGGTCTCGAAGCGGTTGATCGCGACGACGACGGGGACGCCGTACTGCTTGGCGTTGGCGATGTGCTTGCGCAGGTTGACACAGCCGGCGCGGAGAATATCCACATTCTCGGTGCGGTAGATCTCGTGCAGGGCCGCGCCCGGGCTAATCTCGGGACCACCGCCGTGGACCTTGAGGGCACGGACGGTAGCCACAATGACAACGGTATCGGGAGACAGACCCGACGAGCGGCACTTGATGTTGAAGAAACGCTCACCGCCCATGGTGAAGTCGAATCCGGCCTCGGTGACCACGAATCCAGTCTTGGCATCGTGGTCCTCATCGGGCTCGGTACCGGCCAGCTTCAAAGCCAGCTTGTCGGCAATGACCGAGCTAGCACCGATACTGATGTTGGCGAATGGACCGGCGTGCACCAGCACGGGGGTACCCTCGAGACTCTGCATCAGGTTGGGCTTGATCGCATCCTTCATCAGAGCGGCGAGAGCACCGCCAGCGCCGATATCATCGCAAGTAACGGGGTCGCCGCTGCGAGAAGTAGCGACGACCATGCGGCCCAGACGTTCGCGCATATCATCCAAGCTGTTGCTGAGAGCGAGAATGGCCATGCACTCACTAGCGACGGAGATATCGAATCCGGTCTCACGGGTCAACCCCTTCTCGGTGGGGGCCTGACCAACGGTAATACCACGAAGGTGACGGTCGTTAACATCAAGAACGCGACGCCAAGTGATGGTCTCAGGGTCAATGTCCAGACGAGCGAAGCGGCGGATCTCCTCCTCGGTGAGGTCGTCGGGGTTGGTCTTGTCGATTCCAAGCTTCTTCAGTCTCCGGAACATGATGGGCTTGAACTCACGCGTGCCCTTCTTGGCGGGAACGAGACGCTTGTAGAGAGGTCCATCCTTCTGTGTAGCCTCGTGGAACATGCGGGTCTCAATGGCCGCGGCGAGAAGGTTGTTGGCAGCAGTGATGGCGTGGATATCGCCAGTCAAGTGCAGGTTGAACTCGTCCATGGGAATGACTTGACTGTAACCACCACCAGCGGCACCACCCTTGATACCGAAGGTCGGACCTTGGCTAGGCTGGCGGACGTTGGCGAAGGCAATGCGGTTCAGGTGAGCACCCAGAGCCTGGGTAAGACCGAGAGTAGTAGTAGACTTGCCCTCTCCAAGAGGAGTGGGGGTAATACCGCAGACCAGGATATAACGGCCATTGCGACGGTGAGAGAGGCGGTCCAAGACCTCGAGGCTGACCTTGGCCTTGGTGTGGCCGTAGGGCTCCAACTCGTGGGGAGCAATGCCAACCTCAGAGCCAACCGTGGTGATGGGCTTGGGGTATTGGGCGCGAGAGATGGCAATATCAGATGGGACGGGAGTCTGCAGCTTCAGAGGCAGGGGAGTGACGTGGCGGTCCTTCTGCTTCTCAAAGTAGGCCTTGGCCGCGGTGACCACGTTCTTCAGCAGCATGGCAACGGTCATGGGACCAACACCACCGGGGACGGGGGTGATCTGTGAGGCCACTTGGAAAGCAGACTCGAAATCGACATCGCCGACAAGACGCTCACCAGACTTCTTGGTCGCATCGGGCTTGTAGTTGATACCGACGTCGATCACGACGGCACCGGGCTTCAGCCAGTCGCCCTTGACCATCTCGGTCTGGCCAATGGCGGCGACAACGATGTCGGCGTTCTTGACAACGCGGGCAATATCGGGGGTTTTGGAGTGGCACACAGTGACGGTAGCGTCGGCATTCTTGAGCAGATAGCTGACGGGGCTACCGACGATGTCGCTACGGCCCAGAACAACGGCTTCCTTGCCGGCCGGGTCAACTCCGCTGGCCTTCAGCAGCTCCATGACCGCGAGCGGAGTGCAAGGAGTGAACAAGGGACGTCCACCACGCTTAGCCAACTCTCCGATGTTGACCGCACCAAATCCATCAACATCCTTCTCATCTGCAACGGTTGAGGTGATGGTGTGCTCGGACATGTGGCCGGGGAGGGGCAATTGTACCAAGATACCGTGGACGGAGGGGTCATTGTTAGCCTTGGTGATTTCCTGGACAAGCTCCAGCTCGGTGCTGGATTCGGGAACATTGATGAGGGTGCAGATGATGTTGGCCTATGAGGGGACAGGGATCAGTAAGCTTATCGGTTAGGCTTCATCCGGAGGAGGGGCAATCTCACCTCTTGAGCGGCCTTCAGCTTCATGCGCACATAAGTGCCTAGGACAAGTTAGCTCATAGTTTTAGATTAACCTGGTTGTAAAATTTTAGAAGAACTAACTGGAATCAGATCGGTTTCCAACTGTACATCAGAGTATATGTTAGCCATTATCACCGTTATCTCATCGCTACTCCATCGTACAAGAAGCTTACCCTGGAAGATCACCAAATTCGGCTTGAATCGAGGGTTGATCACTTGTGTCTCCTCAATCTCGGCCTTGAGACCCTGGCGGATGCTCTTGGCAATAGCGGTACCGTCAATCTTGGACGCCATGATTGCGGAGTTGGCGAACGTGCGATGACAAGAGGCGGCCGGGGAGTTTTTAAATGCTGGACTCTGTGGAGACCGACCAGTCAATAACGACAACGACGGTACAGCAATTCCTCGAACCCCTCGTGCGGAGGAAAAGTGGCTGAGAGGGAGAGAAATCCACGGAGAGAGAGTGCGGAGACGAAAATTGGCCGCTCGCGCTGCGCAGGAAAAGCGACAGCGGGGTCCCGCGGCGGGGAAGAGTGGCATGAATATTATTGCTTCTTTAGGGGCGAGAACCCTCGGAGCTATCTTGCTGCAATTCGGGATCACAAGGAATGGGAGCTATGAGCGCCGTCTCAATGCGGCAACAGAAAGGAAAAGATCGGAGCGACAAGCTTCACATCTCATCAGTAGCTTTTGTTCCCCCTCACACCTTGTGCGCCTTGCATTCCGCTGGTCTTGTAATTCTTGTTCCCTTTGCTGCTCATGGGAGGCTCTCGGGGGGGGATTCCAGCGGAAGGCTGGTTACACCGAAAATCGGTGGCCTGAGGCAGTCAATGCCGAGAGACTGCAGCAGACTGGGCCCGAGAGTCTCGAGACCTACGTAGGTAGGCCCTAGTTACTAGGGCCCGTGACTCGTGAGTCATTCGGAACGGAAAATGGTATCTCCACCAAAGCTTTGTAGGGTTAGGGCTGGAGGGGCACAGTCACGTGTAGATACCGGAACATTGTTTTCTCCGGAA
This sequence comes from Penicillium goetzii, assembly GCA_037043885.1. Lineage (NCBI taxonomy): Eukaryota > Fungi > Ascomycota > Eurotiomycetes > Eurotiales > Aspergillaceae > Penicillium > Penicillium goetzii. Next base: position 5,334 of record JAWLST010000039.1, read on the forward strand.
AGCGGGATTCGATACGGCCAGGTCTTGGCGCTGAGTGGCCGAGTGTGCGATGAAATTCACTAGTCAAAGAAAGTGAGGTTGACGAGATTGACCCCCTCCGGTATACCCGCCTCCTTCGAACCCCTCCCTCCTACGCCCGATCCACCTAGAATTCTATCTCGATCACCGGTTCGAATACTTCTGTCGCACCGACCAAGATGCGGCCTATTCTGTTGTCGGGCCATGTGCGTGCGATCTCTGCCCCGTTTGGGTCCTCGAAGAAACTAACCGTAGCCGTGCGGCGTCTCTCCAGGAACGGTCCCTGACCCAAATCAAGTTCAACAAGGATGGCGATCTCATCTTCTCGACTTCCAAGGATAAGGTTGTGTGCGCGTGGTGGTCCGCCAACGGCGAGCGTCTCGGAACATACTCTGGTCACCAGGGTGCCGTCTGGACTGTCGACGTTAGCCCCAACACTGTCCTCCTCGCTACCGGTTCCGCAGATAACACCGTTCGGCTATGGAATATCAAGACTGGAGAGTGTGTGAAGACCTGGGATTTCCCGACGGCCGTCAAGCGGGTGGCCTTTTCACCCGATGGATCCAAGCTGCTGGCCGTGACGGAAAAGCGTATGGGTTTCCTAGGCACAATTGCGGTGCTCGATATCGCCTACGGTGACGGCGAGCTCAACGACTTGAATGTTCAGGCCGAGGAGCCGAGCTTGCGCATTACCTGCACTGAGAGCAAGGCTACTGTGGCGGGGTGGAGTTATCTGGGCAAGTACATCATCGCGGGACACGAGGATGGCAGCGTCAGCCAATACGACCCTAAGGTACGCTGAGCTTTATATTTCATTCGCGCGACTGACTTACGGGAATCTTGGCCGACATACTGACAACTACCTCTAATTCAGACCGGTGACCAGCTGGAGAACGTCCAGGCCCACGAGTTCGACCACCAGATCAACGACCTCCAATTTTCTCCCGACCGCACCTACTTCATCACCGCCTCCAAAGACAAGTCTGCCAAGGTATGCGCCCTCGAATCTATACCATTCCAATATCGCGTTGCTAACATATTCACCTTTTCTAGCTCATGTCTGCCAGCAACCTCGCCATCCTCAAGACCTACGTCGCCGATACCCCCCTCAACTCTGCTTCCATTACCGCTAAGAAGGACTACGTTATCCTGGGTGGTGGTCAGGCCGCCATGGATGTCACAACTACCTCTGCCCGTCAGGGTAAGTTCGAGGCCCGCTTCTACCACAAGGTCTTCGAAGACGAGATTGGCCGTGTCCGTGGTCACTTCGGTCCCCTCAACACCATCGACGTGCACCCCGCCGGTACCGCATATGCCTCCGGTGGTGAGGACGGTTACGTCCGTATCCACCACTTCGACAAGCCCTACTTCGATTTCATGTACGAGGTTGAGCGGGAGCAACTGCGGAAGTAAGCGAAAGAAGGCGAGAAGAGATGAAAGGAAATATAACCCGGAGAGGGAAAAAAAAAAAGAAAATCATGATTGATTCTTTCTCAATCATTGCGCTGTCTGTCTGAATGTGTTTTTACGATGCGAACAAGAGACTCGGGGCAGTTTTTTCTGTGCTTTGCTTCCCCGAGTCCGGCATTTACGGAATGAGATGATGACCCTTCCCCAAGGCACGGTTTCTCATTTCATTACTTGATTACATGATCAACCGGAGTTGGTACCCCCCTTTGTTATTGATTTGGTTTCTAATAAAAGATGGCATGCTTCACATTCTGGGTTTTTCTCGGGGTAGCTCTCGTTCCTAATGCTGGTTGGGGGCGTGTGTGGCCAGCAGCGGATGTGCATATCGCGAAATAGACAATACGAAGTTTTGCAAAACGTTCAAACTGGGCCATACAAAGATAAACATTAAGCTACCATGTAAAGCCTCGGCGGAGTTTACCTATGAAACCGACCTTCCTCGAAGGGGGGACGCCGAGGTGGAAGTGTTGGTCCACGACCTATCATCAGCAAAGATCTGATCGGAGGGTCCACGGGTTGACGACACACTTTCAACGCCATGACACGTAAAGATATCTAAAAGACAAGTAACCTTTATTCAACGCCGGAGCGAGTGGCAACTTGGCCATCCATTTTCATCCACCAAATGATCATCAAGGTACGTTGTTAGGTCACGATATATATCCCACCGTATCGAGCAACATCCATGCACCGGCACAGGACCGGTTTCGCCGCGCCCATTGGGCTTCACTCTACCGAGTCAAAGTACAGGAAGCAGACACTCATAGGTGCTCGGGCAATAGTTATTCTTCTCACAATATTAGGTACTCGTGAGATGTCATGCCTATCGGACCCAAGCCTGTGCCCATCTACCAACTAGTCGGTCTGCTATACCGCCTACTGATGGACTCCTGGGCAGGCCAGGCCTTCTTCTCGGGATATACCAGAATTTCACTGTTATTTACATAGTTCAATATGTCTTGACAACACTCAGACTTCGAGGTATCTCATTTATACATTTTTTCATGTAATTTTCTCTAAGCCCATTTCCATGCAATGGCCGACGCTAATACAGCCACCAGAAAAAGAAACCCACAAGGGAAAACAGAAGAAAAGCATCCCAAATCATCGAGACGTAAACTTCAAGAGAGGACATGACGATCATCAGGAACGAAAAAAAAATATCAATAGGCAACGAAAAACAAAGAATGCAGAACTTTAGTTTGTCCCGGTCTCATCCCCAAAAAGAAACATAAGTCGCGGGCTCACCCCCGATTCGAGTTTACTTCTTCTTGGGGAACTTTTCAGCACCGATGTCAGTACCACGGAGCTTGATGTTGAGCACACGCTCCATGGCACCGAGGACCTTCTGGTCGGGGGCGGCGGTGCCGCGCTCAAAGTCCTGGATGACGGTCATGGTGGTGTTGCACTTGGTGGCGAGTTCCTTCTGGGTCATCTTGTAGCCCTCCTCGGTACGGCGCTTCTTGATGGCATCGGCGACGGCGTAGCCGACGGTCTTGGGCTTGATGATGTCGTCGCTGCGGTCGACCTTGGTCAGGTGCTGGCCTTCGGGGGCGCCAGACTTAGCGGCCTGTAGGAGATCACTTAGTTAGCAAGGCTGTCATTTTGTCTGTGAAGAGTCTGAAAGCGAGGTTGAACATACGATGTTGCCAGTGGTGTACTTCTTCTCCGTGCCCAGGACGAGACCAGAACGCTGAGCGGCGTTCAAGGCGCTCTTGCCCTTGACAACGGTCTCGCGAGGGGCAACGCCACCGCGAGTCTTGCTGCCAATCTTCGTGACGGTATCCCAGTCGCTCATTTTGATGGTTGCGTAGGTGTTTTGGATGGTAGGAAAGGTGTGTGTGGTGGGAGAGAGGGTGGGGTTTATGACGATGCTCGCGTGAGGTTGAAGATGGGATGCAATTTATACAGCACAGAAGCTTCTCGACTTATGAGGGTGGGGAGTCATGCGCTAGTCCATTTTAGGCTTAGTGCGGGCATTGCCATTGAGGGCATCGCCCGGCTTCCATCTTTTTAACTCCGTCTCTACAGTACTTTACTTCTTGGATATTGTGGCAAAGAGATCAGATTTTTCTTATTTCCATTCCTTCACCGGCAATGTTATTACTAAAATACAGTTATTGGGCTATGGTGTTCTCTTGAGCAGAAAAGTGCGCCTGTGCGATGCGAACGAGTACCCTCGCCACAACCTCTCCCATTTGCATCCAGCAGCCATCGTTCTCAAGACTCCGGATAACTGGAGGTTGTTACGTAGATTACTAAGTCTGTCTTTGTCATCTCTGTATTCATTTGAGGTTCTAGTTATGCCCTTCACAATTGTACGAGTTCAATCGCACTGATCTTACATACCAAATAGTCGATTCGAGTGATCTCACCGACCCACTTGATGTCATACTGCCCTGGGTCTCCAGTCGCGTATTCAATTCAACCAAATATTATGCTGGATGAAGCATTGTGAGTAGTCTTGAATAGAGCTACTATGTAAGGACTCTTTCACATAACGAAATGACTCATTATATCCAATAAAATTTCTCAGTCGGGCAAACTCACGTCGTTGTCCTAATCGAGTCCCCGACTTCCCCGCCACGAGGCTGAGCGTCCCATATATTTCTGCCTTGATGCCTCAACACAACACGTGACAAATTTCACTTCAGGAATTCGCAGGTAGACGACAGCTTACTTCGTATGATACAAGCCATGTCGTATATCTATCAGATCCATTTTAGATGTGGAATTCTAAAGCCTAGTGCAGCCTTACGGCGGTGCGTCGGAGTCTGCGACCGTTCGGAGTAGTTGAGACTGCCTAGTCCAGCCCCGAGAAGGATTCGGGGTTTCCTATTTGGGATCATGTCTAATCCCCTCGTAAGTCCGAGTTGTATAGTTCGCGAAGAACGGAGTATAAAGCATCGACAACATCAACGTGAAATTAACAGAATAATCACAGCTCATGAGAATCACTCCAATCAACGATCTTAGTCCTTACTTAATACGGTTGCTCCTTCATTCCTACTCTGCAAAATGTCTACCATCGCGAAGCCTCACGCCCCCGAGCCCCGATCTTACTGCCTAGTGAGTTACATCGATTGGCTTCAAAGTCAATTTGCTAACAATTCACAGGACGGCCGAGAGGTTGACCTCCTACATTACATCTATGGGCGCCCCGACATCAAGGAGCTGCGTGGCAACCCGCAAAAGGTCCTCGCCGCTATTGATGAATACCACTCAAACCATAACATGCTTATGAACATCGGCGCTGTCAAAGGCGCGCATATCACCGGACTTATCGCCGAGCACAAGCCGTCGACTATGATTGAGCTCGGCGGCTACATTGGCTACTCAGCCATTCTCTTCGGTGATGCAGTTCGAACAAATGGCGGAAAGAAGTTCTATAGTCTGGAGAAGAACCCCGAGATGGCGGCTGTTGCGAGTCAACTCGTTGAGCTCGCCGGTCTGCGTGATGTTGTCCGCATCATGATCGGCTCTAGTGATGAGCTGTTGGTGGAACTTATTCGTGAGCGGAAAGAGATCGATCAAATCGAGATGCTGTTCCTGGATCACTGGCAGGAACTGTATCTTCCTGACTTGTGGTTGTTGGAAGAAATGGGTGTTCTCACTCAGGAAAGAACTCTGCTGGTTGCGGATAATGTGATTATGCCGGGTGCTCCCAAATACTTGGAATGGGTGAAGAGTAGCCCAGCCCAGAAACGCGCGATGGCCGAGAAGCTGAACTCGGGGCCTCTGAAGCCTAACCCGAATCTGATATATGAGACCGAGGTGCCGGTATTCGAAAGTGACTGGGGAAAGGTAGGTCATGAGCCCCGGGATTCTATGAGATAGACACTGACTAACGAGCTATAGGATGGCCTAGCGATTACCAAGGTAGTTGGAGAGCTCAAGACTTGACGGATTCCTACCTGCAATGTTTTCCAACCCAGTTATACGTCCGTACTTTGATGCCTCGGTTTTTTGGAATTTGAACTCAAACTCATCCATCTACGGGCTCTATGTTGCTAAGTAGTAGCTAGAACGTTCTCTTGTTTTACCCATATATCCTTTTTCAAGTATGCTGGTCATCGCCTCGAGTGCATCAGGGTAGCTTGTAATTCCCACTTGTATTCAACTTAGTGAAGATTGATAGATTCAGTTGCACATGAGCTATTCAAGTGGGAATAAATTCATGGCGAAGTAGCATTCCGAGGTAGTGCTATAATTAGCTCGTCTAGGTAGCAACCTCCGAAACCTTAGCCCCGCTTTCCTTCCATCAGCAATAGATTTGGCCAAATATAAATGTTCTCGGTTCCTCAGCATTACGAATCCCAGTGCTCTTGAGAGAAATCTCACAGGCTAAGAGTGTATCGCTTGAGCCGCTTACTTTGATTTCAACACTTTGTTCAGCGAGTGGATCCTCTGAGTCTAGTCGAATGTTATATTCGAAGCCATGACTTCTGCTTCCGAACAGTCCGCAACTCCGACTCTACCATCCTCGCCGCTCGCTGCAGAGCCCGGTCAAGGCAATCGTCCATCACCGGCAAGTCATATTCGTATAGCACGCCCGTCTAGGTCTCTTAATGCCGCCGAGCACTTTTGGAAAGACGGACTCGGCTTGTCTGTGATCTGGCGTTCAGGTTCAGCTGAACATGTCGAAGGTGGTCACGAACTCCTCATGTTGGGCTGGCCAGGCGCGTCATGGCACCTAGAGCTTGTGCAGGTATATGATGCAGATGGTGCAGATATGCAGCCACGTCCAACGGAAGAGGATCTTCTTGTGATTTATCTAGATGGACCGGTTGACCCTGCCACGGTCGATGCCTTGGTTAATGCCGGAGGAAAAAGGGTGGAAGCGCAAAACCCGTACTGGAATACTTGGGGAGTGACTCTTGAGGATCCAGATGGCTATCGGCTGGTGCTATGCAAGAGGCAGTGGAGTAACTGAGTGACTGATGGTTGATAACAAGAGTCAATTGTATATAACGATGCACTCAGCGCTTCTTCTTTGATATCTCATCACCTTTTTGCAAATAAGCAGTCCACATGGAGGATCTATACTTCAAGAATCATCGACCACGGATTTGAATCATTTCAAGAAGTATCAAACCTAATCTGATCCGGATCTCTTCCCGTCCAAGTATTCATTATTCCCCGCCGGGTGGTCCCAGGTACCAATACGAATACGAGACCAGTCTGGTACTCGAACATCAGAAGATGGAAAAGTTGGAGGCCTGTCGCTTAAGATGGAGACTTAGAAAAAATAAAAACTGTCCACTATTTTCTACATAGATTCACTAATTATGACTTCCAAGTTATGCCTAGAAATTGGTCATTCTCCTCGACGTTTGGAAGTCTTGGCCCCCCCCAGGCAGACAAGACATGTCCCGGCTGGGCAGTCCACACCTGGCAACTCCCCGACTCTCCCATCTCCACCAAGTCACTTCTTCTCCTTCCCTGTCTTTCGATCCAAACTCTTCGCATTGACCGGGACAAACTTTTCTTACTCTCCCAATACTGCAGAGTTTGCCTTTAGCCGCACACTGCGATCCAGCCCACCATGGCGAGCGAGTTCCAGTCCGCCATGACCATCCGGTCGCTCCGCATACTCAAGAATGTATGCCTCCCCCCTCAGCATCCCGGGCTATCTGGACGCCACAGACTCACAATAACTAGGAGCTGGAGTTTCTTGCCGACTCGTCTGTGATCAAGCCCGATCAGCTTAATGCTATCCTCGCACAACTGCCCACCGAGACCGACGCCCGCGCTGCGGCCGCGCGCCAGAACCAAGCACCCCCTTCACCATTGCAGGTTCAGCCCCTGCCTCAACCCGTTCAAGCGCAACCTCCTCCAGCCCCATACTCGCCCCCGGTAACGCAGACGTCCAATATGTCGTTGAACGAGAAGGCCCCTTCATACAACCAATACGCCTCCCCGCCCCCGCAGGCACCACCAGCATACCCTCAGGTCCCGCCATCTTTGGGTTTCGCCTCCGCGATGTGGGCATACACTCCAACTGATGCAGGTGATCTGGCGCTGGCGCAGAATGATCGTATTGTTGTCCTCGAGCATATGAATGCTGACTGTATGTTTTTGATAAATACGGCTATAAACGAAACTCAAGAGCTAACATGTACATGCAGGGTGGCGTGGTCGCAATGAGCGTACGGGCCAGGAGGGTATCTTCCCAAAGAGCTATGTCACCCCGATCGATAGCAAGGCAGGTATCCACTCGCCGCCCCCGCCTACCAACTATGGAAATATGCCTTTGGATGTTAGCCAGAGCGGATCTGCCCCAAACACCAATGATCCCGAGCAGAAGAGCAAGTTTGAGGAGAATGGCAAGAAGTTTGGCAAGAAATTGGGCAATGCGGGTATGTCTACTACTGTCTACTGCTTTCTTTTGATCAAGAGACTGACCATGATTACAGCAATCTTCGGTGCCGGTGCTACTGTCGGTTCCAACATCGTGAACAGTATTTTCTGAACAGGATATCTATTTCGCCTGTTTGTGTGACCTCATTTCGCTTGGAATACCTTGCTTGATTCATATGTTTCCCTCTTATCATTGGAATGGCGTTGGTGGGATTTGTTTTTCTCTGGATGAATTGCTTGTTGCTTAATACAAAGTCCGTTCTTGACACGATGATTCAATTCTTTGCGATGGGCATCGTGGATTAGTCCTCCTCTTGCCGCGAATAGTTCCTGGCTACCGCAGCATAATATATTCATCATCACACTGACTTGCACCCGCGTTGTCTTCTTGCCTCAACCGAGATTTCGTAATCACCTGTGGCTCTTGTTGACAAAGTCGCCCGTTCAAGGTCCATTTCAAAATCCCGGAAGCACCGTTAGAGAAGATGAGTTCGAAGAATCTTAGATAACCGGCACTGCCAGATTGCCACTAGTCGCGAGTCCCTTAGGGCATACCTAGGTAGTGGCACGTTAAAACTCATAAGCCGGAGATGTCAAAAAGTCCAGCCCTATGTACCGTGCCGTGGTCGCAATGCGGGCCGCAGCTAGCGTCACAACATACGACACCTGATCTACCACGGCGCTTAAACACATGCAGGAGCAGCTTGGATAGCCCCGACCTTGGACAAGAATAGCGCTGCTCTATCGATGTGATTCGTCATGGTGTGAGCTGGGCGGTTCGAATGGTGGATGCCCCACTTTATTAGCCATCCTTTTGAACAGGGATCAGCGAAACAGGTTGGTTGGTTACTGCTGCTATTAAGACTCAAGCAGAACCGCAATGACGGTCCAAAATAATTCATCTAATAATGCTGTTGGTTGTTCTGGCCATTGCATACTCATGACTCTTGTTCGGTTATCATGCATTTGACTATATTATGTGTATTGTTTCTAGCGCCCTGTGTCTTGGCCGACGATTGGGAGGACTTTACTAACAATCTTGCAACGGACTTGGTATGTCTACTCTATAACATATGAATATTTGAGCGGCTTGAACAGACTGACATTTTGATACTACAAGGCCCCTTTAATTACTCTCTTCGGCGAACGTCTCACAAAACAGTTTCTCTCCGAGTCAATAAGCCTCCTCGACAACATAATCTTCGCGCTATCACCACTGGGCGTGTTAACGGCCGTCGTCTCCGTGATTCGAGTATGCGGCGGTTCTTCCCTTCGCGCTTTTATTGGTAGAGCACAAGAAGGCCCTGCTGAAGCTGAGAGTGAGCTTCTACCATGCGTGTCGGAATCTACGGCCGAACTATTCAATGAAGGGGGTATATCGCGGGTCTTTGGAAGACCTAAGATTGTGGAGATCATCATGTGGGAGGTTGAGAATTCACAGGATGATGAGAAGAGTACGGAGATTGGAACGTTACGTGATGCTTTGAAGAAAGGCGCTTGGTCTGCTCAAGGTTCAGGTCTCTCAGATGAGGATTTGTCTGATCCGACTCATCTGCCTGAATTGGATGTTCCAAATCTATCTTTGAACAAGGGAATCAAGAGACGTGATCAGTTTTGGTTTCATTGCGTTGCTGTAGTAGGTGTCGTGATGCAGGTTGGTCAGTCCAAGTCGGGCAAGCTTCCTATCATGCCCTGATGAGACTAACATATCCCAAGGTGTCGTGACCTATGCTGCAGTAACCGTGTTCATATTCCCCGGATCGTTTGAAAAAGACGATAAAGCTGTGCCAAGCTACGCATTCCCCTTTTATATCATTGGGACCATTCTCCTCTTCGTGGGAATGCTGGTCTGTGCGATCGTCATTGAGCGCTCCTCAGAAGAGTATTACTTCAAGCCGAACAAACCAAGCAAGATATTCTGGCTTCAACCAGGAAAGCAAAATGTCGGCGATCAAGTCTTCAATGCATTCATGGCAGTCAAAGAGGGCCCAAAGTCAACCATGACGAAGAAAATGGAGTATATCAAGTCAGTACGAGTTCGCAGATACGACGGGAGACATGTAGAGATCTACATGACTCTTCTTTCTACGCTGCTTGGATTTATCTTTCAATTTATCGGACTCAGAGGGTTACACGCCTCTGTCATTCTTGCCCAGCTGGGATCGACCTTCGTCATGTCTATCTTACGCACATGCCTTCGAACAGAGCGAATGCCCCAAGACGAAAATAAGATGAGAGATGAGCGGGAGCTCACGTCGCATAAGCAACAGGAGCTCGATTGCTTTGCATTTCATCTCAAGAATATTGAGTCCTTTGAAGTTCTTGCACCGTCAGTTCCAGAGACATCTTCAACGGAAACTTCAAGCGAAGTCCATCAACCACATGTGTCTTTGGTTAGTCAATTGATACAGACAAGGGCTCGCTTGGCCGAGTTGACAACTAGTTCAAGCCACGGCTTGATGGTTGGATGGGATAACATGCCAATCCGAAAGGTAGCCCGGAATCTCGCCCTTGTGATTGAATCGACAATGGATCTTATGTCTAGCTGGGGAGTCGATTTTGGGAAATCCTTCGAATTTCGACTGAATGTTGAGTGTCGGCCTTCACTCGTGGGATCCAGTTCAGGCATTCGAGGAGAATACTCGATCTTTCCCCAAAGATGTGGAGATGCACTCAGATGGAGCATTGACAGGAATGAGCTGGAGGCCGTTCTTGGTCTTTGGGTCTGGTCTTTGTATAAATCTGACGAAGGTTGGCGTCAGCCGCTCAATCGCATGGTTGGACTCACCAAAGAGGAGGCAGGTAGAGAAGAGACGTACCTCCTCTTTCACAAATGGATCTTCAGGCAGACTGAGGCAAAGCTGGTCTCTTCGGATATGATTGACTCGTCACGGCGTTTGTTCGGATTTGATTCAGACGAATACTATGAAGACAAGGAAATTCTCATCATGAGGACCGAAAATAAGATCGAAACCATGGCTGCCCAGGACCTTTATATCAATTTCCTCCGAAACGCATTTGCTCACTGCTACGAACTTGGGGGGCAGACTGGTATTTACTCTGTGCTACAGAATTCATTCCAGGTCCAGAACAGCCGAATCGATGAAATGATGCACTGCTTTGAGAGGTGTAAATTAGGGTCTCGAGAGGACGCACTGTTATGCATAGTCCCTGTTCTGAGAGAAGAAAATCGCCTACCAGAGCTCTCTGCAGATTGCACAAACGCCAGAAGACAAGTTGAAAGCCTCATTCGACAGAATGACTGGAAAAGCGCCTTTGATCTCGTCCGATGGATCTGCCACAGAACTGAAGGACTCGAATTCGAGCGGTCTGCCTACGAGCTTGGCTATCTCTGTCGTCGGGCGTTGCTCGATACTTCGGAAGCTGCCCAAGAAGAAGGGCTTGAGAACGTACGCCGGCTGCTTGATTCTGATGTCAAAGCAGACTTTTTTGAAGCCCAGAGATTGACGCCACCTGTCAAATGGTCACGATCGGCGAATTACCAGCATTGGTGGGCTATGCTTGCTAGACAGGTCGGGTGGGTTGCTTGGCACATATCAATCAACGTGAAAGGCATGGATAGGATGCAGCCGGATCTGAGAATACGAGGAGTAAAGGAGACGCTATTCACGCAATCTGGAATGGGACAATCTGCAGAGGCTACTGAGATGGGTACAAGGGCGATCCAACATTGGCTCACTTTGAACCACGTTGATTTGAAGCGCGAATGTTCCGGCGATGACGACGAGATGGGTTATAAATGGGCCCGTACAGCTGGCTATCAGGGCCTGCTATATTTCATCCTGGTGAGGTGGGTTGAGCTTGGTGTGGAGTGCCCAAATCTCATTCAGCATGCTTATAGCATTGCTGCGAAGAACCACTGCGACTGGGGTATTAAAGTTCTCCTACGAAATGGCACTGATATCAATACCCTCAATGAGAGGAACATTTCTGCTTTGATGGAGGCCGTTGCTACTGGAGATTTGGAAGCAGCTCGCACTCTTCTGAATAACGAAGCCAATCCAGATGGAGATGAGCAGGTTCCAGATTCGCGCCCATTGCTCTTAGCTGCTCATCAGGGTGCGACGGAGATGGTCCGATTACTACTGGATCGAGGTGCCGAGCTGGAGATTGAAGACAACATGGGCTTAACGGCGCTACACTTGGCAACCCGAACAAACCGACTAGACACAGTACAATTTTTGCTTTCTCGAAAAGCAGAAATTGAAAAAACAGGGTTAGATGAAGTCACACCACTCTATTGTGCTGTATCAAGAGGAAATCTCCAAATGACTCAGCTGCTTCTCGAACACAACGCTGACATCAACGCCCGCGACGGAGACTTTGGTCAGACGGCTTTGATGTTGGCCGCAAAATCGGATTCACATGTTGACATTCTTCGTGTTTTATTAGCTAGAGGTGCTGACATCCACTTGCGGGATCACGAAGGGCTAAGTGCTTTGGACTGGGCACGGAGAATACATTGTGATGATATTGTGGCTATATTGGAAGCGGCCATTGACGGGGACAGTTAAGAGTAATTATAGAGGCGAAGAATTCAGAATCCGATATGGACAGAAGCTCTGGATGGCTCATGCCACCTATAGACTCGGTCTTTGCTTGTACAGTAATGCCCCTAAACATCAAGCTTCTGTTCGGACTAGAATATGGCCATGGGTTACTGGACATTAGGGTGCAATTATTATTCGGCTAGACGCGGCAAAACCTTTTGATTCACTACAAATTAAAGATGAGTTAGACTAGCTTCCGTTAGACTAGCTTCCGTTGAATAGTTGACCACATCCAAGAGGGGACCTGATGATTCTGTTAGACTAGAATTTTCGATTTTCTTAACTAGCTACAACCCGATGCGTACTTTGAAACGAATTCGCAACGTGGGGCACACAAAGTTCCTTGGAGGACCTTGGCCTCTTGGAGCGCTAAACCCTGCCGCCAATCATAACCGGAGACCCACACTGGCGCTCAAGCAGCCAGCCCATCAGGTTACTCAAGTGCGACCTGTAGGCGCCGGCTGGGATTACCATGCAGTAGTCGATTGTGATAGGGGAGCAGCTGAATGAGTGCCAATCTACAAGGACTTCCCACTGTTGATCGCTTCCAATGACCGCCAAAGCTAACTAATAATAGCCCTGAAGTTCTCCGTGCGGAGTTGAAAGCTCATTTTCTCGTATACATAGGCTCCGTCTGCTGTCTTTTCCCCCTCACTCCTGTCGCATAACTGCCTTCCAAACCCTCAATGCATTACCAGGTCTTTGGGCTGTGATAAAAAGCTAAAAATCGCCTCTTCATTGTACACCCTCCCAGCAGTGTTCATTTGCAAACTACGAGTCTCGCGATTCCCCTCCCCCGCATTGGACTTTAATCTGGTGAGTTTCGCAGTCCTGCTGCCTCAAGGGTTAGCACCAGCGACGAAGGTATGACCAGGTTTACTAACAATAGACGATCCATTTATTTTAACAGCTGCGCATAGATTTCTAGTCTTCAATAATGGCACAACAAGCGCATTACCCCCCTCCGCCTATGTCAGGTAAGGTTTTGGACACTCATATACATTCATATAGCTCTTGATTACTGACAAAGGCGAATAGCGCCCGCCCATGTTACCTGTATGGCGCCTTAACATGATTTTCGAGAGATTTACACTATCTAACCATTGCAGCATTTCCTCCTCCCCCACAGCCTTCTCCCGGGTTTGCGCCCCCTAATTTCAGCTACCCTCCCCCGCCGAGACAATCCCCTCCTCCGAATGGCCCTACCCACGGAGCTTATCCAGGACCTCCAGTCAGTCCGCCAGCGGCGACTCCACCAGTAAATGAAAACCAGCAGTATGCGCAGCAACAGTATGTGCAACAGAATGCGTTAGCTCATCAGCAAAACGTGGCAGCCGCCCAACAAAAGCCCAGGACTCCTTCTCTTTCAACACAGTCTCCTCCACCGACGGTTCAGTTGTACGGAGCCCCAGCAGCGGGACAGTTCACCGGGGCGCAGGCTACCAATGAAGATAGTGTTGGAACGTTCAATGGCGGAAGCTACAGAATTAGCCATCGTGACTCTAACTCTCTATTGACTCTGCAACTTGCAGTTGGTTGCCCGTTAATTGTAAAACCAGGTATAAATGATTTCAATCACCTTTGGGCAAGAGTATTACCGAGTATAATGGACTGACTATTGTTGCGCAGGTGTTATGATTGCCATGTCAACAACCATGACTCTGAGGGGTCACGTCTCCTTCGGATGGAAAAAGCTCATCGCAGGCGGCGAGATGTCAATGTCTCACTACACTGGTCCCGGCGAGCTCTTGTTGGCTCCATCAGTTCTAGGTGATATCATTGTGCTCCGCATGAGTGGCGAGCAGGAGTGGAAAATAGGGAGAGATGCGTTCTTGGCTTGCACCTCAGGTGTTAAGCATAAATACCAAGCTCAGAGTCTCGCCAAGGGAGTTTTCTCCGGAGAAGGTCTTTTCATCTATAAGATCACTGGAACGGGACTGCTGTGGATGCAGAGCTTTGGCGCGATCATCAAGAAAGATGTAAGTCCAACTAACTGCCCCCTCAATCTCGATAGGGAGCTCTGTCTTACCCAGATTACCTTTTCAGCTCAAGGAAGGCGAGACATACTTCATCGACAATGGCCATCTTGTGGCCTGGAATTGCAAGTATGACATCGAACGGGTTGCATCCGGCGGAATTATCTCAGGGTTCAGCTCCGGAGAAGGCTTGGCCTGCAAGTTCAAGGGCCCTGGAACTGTTTATCTGCAAACAAGGAACCTGAACGCTTTTGCTGGCCAGATGAAGGTTAGTACGGCAAGCGGTTAAGCAGCATGGGTAAAGAGGAACAATCAGATTGGGAGATGAATATGAATACGTTGTTGGTTTTTCAAGTCCCATGAAAGTCATTTCCTACGTTGCGAGAGACGAATCGGTCATTCTTATATCCCTTTGTTGTCTGGCGAGGTATTATCAATGTACAGCAGCAGCCTTTTGGAGCAGGCCTCTACTTTTCCTAGAAATCAATTCGAGTTACGGGAGAAAACAAGGAAGGAGGCTAGCACATACTCCAGACGACTAGTTATGTCAAATGTCGAGCCACAAGCAGGGCGCTGCATAGCTTGATTACAAGTACCTGTCATTACTGCGAGCAGATGCCTGATCAATCACAATTATAGTGCCTGACAAGCTTTGAAAACATGCAGTGTGCGAATTATATGCCAGAAAAAAGAGCTTAAAAGGTCATATCGGTCCATTTCATGCCAAACTGTCTCTATCCTTCATATCGTTCTCTCATTTCAAGTCCCATGCAGTGGAAAGATACAATACCAGGGAGTCTTTTTTTCATCAACCAAAGTCCTAGTAGATGACACGCCATAAAGAAGAGAAAAAACAACAACTCCCTCCTCCACCATATGCCGAAACCAGCCAGCTCCACGACTCCATTTAACCGACACGCTTTCTGCGGCCGACCTGGGACCGGAAACCGGTCTTGATAGCGGCGACCGAGCGACGAGATCCACAGGAGTTGCAGGTGATGAAGTACAGACGGTTCTCGCCCTTGTTGAGCTCGGTATTAGGGCTGCGGCAGGTCTTGCAGGTGACGTACTCGACGATGTACTAGAAGAGGGTTAGTTAGTAAATGTTTCGCAACAACAAAGTGGTTATGCCGGGTGTCACATACTTTCCGGAGAACGGACTCCAATTGCTTGCCCTGGAATCTGTACATCGAGAAAAGAACAGTTAGCATATCGAAATCAAGCACGAAGAGGTCATGATGGAGCTGAGGATATGAGGATGGGGCTTGATGAGTGCGACTTCACGTACCGGCCCTTAATGACTAGACGCTTGCTGCCGTCCACACTACCGCTTGTTCCCAACTCGGCAAACAGGAATTGCGTGACGTGCTCATCGGAACGCTTCATACGAGCACAGATCTCGGCGATGTTGGCAAAGACGGTACGACGGTTACCTTCACGCAGACACTGGGGTGGAGGAATCTTATAGGCCTTGGTGCCGCTGGAGAGCAAGTCGGGGTGGTGGCTCTGGACGAGGGTGAAGAAACGGGAGACGAGGAGAGGGTATGGGATGACCTGAGTGGCGTCGTGTTGCCAGATACCAGTTCCAGCTTCGGCATCACCCTCGGGAAGGGGCTCCTCGGCCTGCTCCTTGTCGCCTTCCTCATCGATACCAGCCTCGGCGAGCTTGGCTTCGAAGTCGCCGGCGTCCTTCTTGACCTTCTTCTTCTTCTTCTTGAGGGCGGAGGCATCGAATTCGCCGTCGGCGGTGGGCTCCTCGGCATCACCGGTCTCCTTGCTGGACTTCTTGGTCTTCTTCTTCTTGGAGAGACCCTTGAACATATCGGTCATCTCATCGACCTCCTTGTCTAAATATGGACAGGGTCCGTTAGCGGGTCCATTTCGACAAGCTTGCGGAGCTCGAACTGTGCGGGGATGGAATGAACTGCGGTATAGGATGGATTGCATACCGGCGGGCTTCTCGGCAGCCGGGGCATCTGTGACCTGGCCGTTGGTGTCCATGATGACGTCTCCTTCGCTGAAGGCGACCGACTTGCGCTGTTTCTGCTCGACTTCCTGTTCGGGGCAAGTAAGGCACCAGGTTAGCTATGAGGCCGGAAAAAAATGGCAAAGAAGATTCAAATGAGCGCAGAGACTGGTTCTGTAGGATAGAAAACAGTCGCTTGTTCAAACTGGCGAAAAAGTGCTTCCGCGCGAGCTTGAAGGATATGGGGCGAGGGGTATTGTGCAGTTTCAAAGAAAATGTGGGAGCGTCGGTAAAAAAAGAAATCGGGTGTAACGTACGGCGTCCGCCATGTTGGGTGGTTGTAAGATTCGAATCACTTCACCACTGAGGGGAGTTTGGGTGTTCAGGTTCCGTAGAAGGTCGAGTAGTTCGTGAAGAGGTCGATAATGTCGAATTTGATCGAATTCTGAGATCTCCGCCGCCGCTGGGGGAGGCGAGCCTGTTATCGCGGGACACCGGCACGTGACCGTGACTCAACCATCATACAAAGTCACGTGTGGGCCATTACGTTTGGGATCAACGGGCAAGTCAACAGCCAGTCCTCGACTACATCACGAACAATACCACCGCCTTGTCCTTGCCAGCAGATGCTTCTATCATAGTTCGGGCAGTAGGCAGGCCGCTGCTCATCAATCTTTCTTCTTCTCTATCGCTTTCCGGTTTCTTTCCCCCATAGATTCTCGTCACCATGGCGGCCCCTCCCCCTGCCGAGTCTAATCCCTCCTTCTCTATGTCCGCGTACATGATGCCTTCGCACGAAAACTCCTTCGGATCCGACACCGATGATGATATTGCCTCTCTTCCCTCAGAATCAACGACAGATTCCGACTTGGAGACGCTTTCCGACGACGAGTACTCCGATGCCGAGGCGGAATGGCGGGAAAGCATTGAGCAATTAGAGCTGCTCTTGACGATGGTCCTAGTGCCATTTGTTGGCAAATATCTAGGCCGCCGCTGTGCCTACTGGAGTATGTGAAATGGTTTCCATTGCACGCAAGATTACCCGGCTAATCTCGACTTTGATAGGTTGGACGAGATTCATGCAATGGAAGTACCCGGTTGAGGTCGTCGTTACCAGCCCTGGTCTTTTCAAGGGCGCCGGTGTCATTGAGGCAGCTGCAAGCCTGTAATTTTCAGATACTTCCATCTCCGGCGACGTCTCTCTTATTTCTGGGCTAACATGCCCCATTCCCACGATCCGCTCATCCCTCCTACACCCCAACATCACGCCCAACCGCAGCGGATACCCTCCAATACCGTGTGTTTTGGAATACCTCGACGAACTGCCAACTCCGAACCCAAAATCTTAAACGGCTTCCACATCTTTAATGATAGGCCGCTCCCCGTGAAGAGCCACAACGGAAACCCCTCATCACAACATCTCCAAAGCATCCAACTTAGCATGGACAGATGTTTACAAATCTTGCTCTAAGATTGTTCTATACCCAATCAATTGCTTCGTTCTAGAATACACCCCCCGTCATACACATGTACATTTCTACCACAATCTAAAAGAGCTACACTCCTACTCCATTCACTGCAGTATCATGAATCACATCAGCAACAGCTTGCGGCATACTCAGCATAAGACGATATCCCCCCTCACAAATATACGTCCGTACCGCCCTTCTCCAACAGCAGCGACCAGACCCTGTCGTGCCTCCAGGGGCATAGATGCATCCTGCCTGCAGAACAGGAATGTCGCAGGAACATCACGGTATGCTTCGTACGTGAGTGGAGTATAAAAGCTGGTCTTGACATGGTATACCAGCGCTGTGACATGCTTAGCTGCTGTCTCGTCGTCGAGGTCATTATAGAACTTCTTCCGCGGGTCTTTGGGGTATGTTCTATCGCCCTGTCATTGTCAGCTCATATTCATGGAGGGTATCCAGCGTGTTTACATACTTCAAGGGTCATGGTATAGTGCATATATTCACCCAGGATCGATGCAACACTCTCACCAGCAGCTATCAAGAACGCCGTTATGTAGACTAATCCAATTACTCTGCCCTTCTTGCCCTATGCCGCAAGATCCTTACGTGGGAAACCTTTTGTGCTTTCTGTACCTGGTATACCACTATACGAATGCATGACCACGATGACTTCTTTGCCTTGCGCGACAAGCTGGGTCAGGTATCGTCGTCTGATGTCTGCCGCATCGTCGGCTACTGTTGTTGAAGTCGGAACACCAACTGATAGTAATGTCATTGTGTAGACGGGATACCCTTGAGCGCGGAGAAGGGTGGCTACATCCTCGAAGGCATTGGCTTGATGCCATGCGCCTGGGATGAGGAGGATCCATGGTTGGCTTTTCGGATGACATGATCGATAACTTGCGATCCTTCTGAAGAAATAACCTTTGGATCTGAGTATACGATATATCTTGTAAGGCGAGGGTGCTCCAATATTTATATATTGGTATTAAATCAATGCATAGAAATGTTTTGGGCTTTCAAATGTCATCTAGTTCGAGTTCTTGCAGGGAAACATGCCATTCTCATTCCTTTGGGGCGGATCCTTACCTATGCGTCCAGCACTAGGATTTCGATAATATTCCGGGAAAGGCTCGGGCTATAGGTCTCAGCCTTGATTGCTGGTGGGGGCCAACCCGGTCTCTTAGGCCCTAGATGGCGTGTTAGTGCATTATGTGCCCGGGTAAATAAGGCTCTCACGCTAATGAATTTTCTCGTTGCAACTGGAACGAATGTTGGGAGATTTTTATAAAGAGGCATGGACGGTCTAGCTCAGAAGAAGGAGTCTATTCACTTGCCCAGATCGTGAATGTTGCACCTGGAATCCAACATACACCAGACGGACAGGGGACCCTTCATAAGAAGATACCTGGATGGATTCAAGTATGAACATGCCGTATCCTTTGAGAATGGATTCTTAGGGTTATTTATTGACACGGGTATGAATAAGAAGCGTCACTGCCACACTGCAGGAGATGTACACTGGATCTTCACACAAAGAAGAAGCTAGAGATGAGCACCCTAAGATACTCGGCTTCATATTAATATAGCCTCTTTTGTCTCCAGAACCCAGGTGGAATAGGGGAACATGATTCCGGGACAGAGTTTGAAGGAAGAGAATCGCTCGGATGAGACTTGAGCAGCACTTCAGGACCTCGTACAAAGCCCTCTCTAGTCGAGGTAAGTTCCGATGATTTCATTTTCGTGGACTGGCTGTGAGAAAATGCTGCCAACTCGGCTTGTGGACAATGAGAAGAATTGGCGAATATGGGTAAAACATCAAGACCAAGTTGATTACACAACAAGGTATCAATTGAGCCGAGCGGCGATGGATCTTGATTGTGAAATAATGGTGAGGCGTGATCATGGGTTTGAAATGTAATTGACTGATGTGACCTATTGCGTACAACAGATTCCTCTTTCAAAGGTTCATGTCTGGCACCCTCTGGATCGAATATTGCGCAGTACGCTGCATCTAACTCCTGGAAGAAGATGTCATCACCACCAAGATCCAGTTCCGCTGGCTTTGGGTCGACACGAGCCCGAAGACGCGGTTGAAATGACAGGGAAACGTCCTTCGAGACTTCCACCTCGTGGCTGTGAGACCGGTTGCGCCGAGAGTCATGGAATACATCCTCTGAAGATGTCTGTCTGGGATCTGTCCTGTTCTCTCTCGTCGATACAGCATCTGAGCCCTTCAACTGCGAGAGTGAGACCTTTGTCGGACTTTGCGTGGTTCCGAATACCATCGAGATGAGCCCGTGAGTTTCATTGCGGGCTGGCACTCCACCAGAAGAATGCAGACCGGGACTCGCCTCTGGCTGCCAACATGCCTTTGGACTCTCCAGAAGAGCCTTGAGATCCTGTATGTTGCAGTATCTTTTCATGGAGTCAACGGATTCATCCTGATGACCGGTATTTTGTGGAGATAGGCCGACGTGTAACATCTTCAGCAGACGCTCCTCCACCTCTCGGCTCTGCTGCGATCCCCGCCTATGACTGACGGACCAAGAGTATGGCGTCGCAGTTCGTGACTCCTGGACGGAGCGTGGCAATTGACTGTGTATATCCTGGGCTTTGTCCAGAAGGTTTCCCAAGCTGCCTTGGGCTGCGGAACCTGCAGCCGGGGGAGATGGAGCAACACCCTGTGACTCCGAGGGACGCCACTGATCTCCTTGGTTGGTCGGCACTGATGGCTTTGCGTGATGGACAATGGGTGGCTCAGTTTCCACCAATTTCGAGGGCTCACGGAAGATATAATGGGAAATCTTCGGGCGTGGATGTTTTCCATCTGGCTTGCTCTTCAGGGGAGACTCGTCAAAAGTCGTATCTATACCCGTCCCCGTCCCCGTCCCCGATGGGCCTCGGTCTTTTTGGGACAGAAACTGGGCCTCAGAGAAGGCAGGGACAGGGACTGTTTGTCACAGCCGGTTAGCCATGGTTGACTGTCGTTTCATACACTGGACCACATACTTACCGTCGCGGAGTTTGATAGGAGATGACGCTTTGCCCTTGCTGAATATACCCATGTTCATGGTATTTCGAAGCTATCAATGGGATGAGAGAGATCACATGAAGCTACCATGGCGAGAGACTTACGGTCAGTCTGTCCCGAGCAACGTTGGATGCATGAAACGCATCATTCATCGTATGCTTCCTGCTCGTCCTCGTCCTTTTGCTTTCGTTTTTGCGTGGCCGGGACGTTCGTTTTCTCGGAGAGCTCGGCCGCTTGTACTCATATTTGTCATCTCGAGTCTTGCGCCGCGGTCTCTTCTCGTACCGATTGCCTGTATTCTCTTGGAGGATCCATTGTCCGTGGTCTGCATTCTCATCTCGAGGTCGTTTGTTGATCCTTGGCAAACGAATGGCAGTACCAGTATCAGTTGGCTCCAGAGAAGTGGGAAGTCCTCCATTGGGCTCGAAATCTGCGATATTCAACCTTTCTGCAGATTGTTCTTTGTCAGTAACCTGGCCGATTTATCAGTACCCGTTCGGTTCGGAACATACCACAGTCCGGCTGTGATGGAGGGCCCTCGGGGACTTTTGCCAACCACCGATGAATCAATTCCTCGGCGCCAGTCTCCATTGGGGCGAGGATGGGTGAAGAGAAGCGGATTATTCATGTTCAATGCACCAAGATGCACCCAATCGGTAGGGTTCTCAACTGCCTGCGGACGTGCTCAGCCTGGGGAAGTCACGCCCCTGCTGCCGGCAACAGCATCCTCTTTCCCTCCCCACCGTCGTCATCCTCGCCGGTTCCTTGTTACTCTCATGGTCATCTTCCTTCGACTTTCGACCATTTGCCAAGGTTGGCACCGTTTGACTGTCAATTTGCGAGGACGCGCGCCAAGCTCCAGAATACGCTATTCTGCAGCACACTTAGTCTGCATTATGCTGGCAGCAGCAAGGGATCAATTGAACTTCTGGGGCAACGCCTCCTTACAAGGTTCCCCCCATCTCAATTCTTCCCACTGGACTCTATCCAAACTGACACTCTTTTACTTTCATAACACTGTTCGTCGGCGCTGTCAAGCCGATCCATGCGCGGATCTTCTTTCACGTCCGCAGTTCACCCGACAGGACGGAATACGGCCCAAGCGGCTTGTGGGTCCTGATGCCCCTCCTGCACACACGGGCGAGCAATTGTGCATGATCATTGCGGTCGGACAGAATCCCAAATGGGCCTGGCAGGGCTAAGCCCATCTCCAAAGGTGTTGCATGGTGCATGGTGCATTATTATGGCTAGACCATGCTGATGGTCGGGTGGTGGGCCAATCCCTGGCCGAATAATGGGGGTGAGAAAGTCAACATTGCAGATGTTCCGAAATGCATGGACAAACTGTGAGGTACGGGGGGAGGGTTGTGGCTACAGTGTTGCAACTTGCAAGTGCGTTGCTTCCTATGCCAGCGTTGCCTCCACTGCTGGTCTTGTTAGTGTCCAACTATATTCAAGACATTGTCAAAGACTCGTGCCGCTTGTTTCCACGGGTCGCAAAGCATGGAAGTGCCCCGCCCAGCCCGCGATGGCTTTCAGGGTACCTTTTTGGTCCGCTGGTGGTGGTTCTGGCAAAGCGCTACTGCCTGATATCTCCTATGTCGGACAAGTTCCATCCAAGCGAGATCCCGGTAGAATCCGCTCACGGAGGCCAGGAAAGGATCTGCTCCTTTTTTTGCCTGTTTGAGTGTATGTCCTGTCTCTGCAACCGTTGTAGATCTGGATAGGACTTTGTCGGGAGTCCGTGGAATGCAGAGGAAAAAGATACAATGCAGATGAGGGGCAGGCACATTGACCATCAGCCGATACTACTTGCTAGCGTTTCCCCATGTCTCCAGATCCAGCCTCGGGTAACATCTGATTGACGGAGAGCATGCTCAGATAGGCCGCCGGGTCCCGACAATTCAACAGTTCAAAGTTTAGGCCGGTGGGACTGATGGGTTAGTAACTGAGGAGGGGGGAGCAGCCATCCATTTGATTTGGGCTTAGATAGTTGCTCTTTCTATGGACATTCCTAAACAGAATAATACTACCAAAAAAATAATAATTATTTTCTACAGTCCGACTGCTACTATTCCGTACAAAGTTGACTAGAACTATCTGCAGGAAACTAAAATCACCGTATCATCATTCTCACAGTCATAATTCCCCCCCCCCCACTTGCACAGCTTAGCCACCTTTTCGACCTTGTTCACAACTCTCCTCCTACCTTGTATCCTTCGTACCTCTTCCCGTACTCCATACAGCCTTCTCACTGGTCGGCCACCAACAAAAACCCTCAAGTAAGCATTATATTTCTCATTCTAGGACTATTATTGGTGCCAGGTGAGAAAATCCCAAGGATGTGGAAGCCCTAAGGCAGTGTGATTGTTACACGGGTTTGACTGCTGACTCGTTTCGCAACCACTAGGATCTCCCTGCCTTTCTCTCTCGGCCACTTGCTGAGCACAACCTTTTCTCTTTTCCATTTCGCTTTTACCTTTGCGTTTACCTTTTGCTTTCTGGCCTTGGGAGCTTCTCAACCTTTCTCCTATCTTCCGTGCGTCGCCTTTCTTGGTTCCTCAACTCTTTTGGTCGCTAATCTTCTCTCCCAAGGTTCTCTCCTCTGTCACTTACGCCTTTCGAGAGCACCTTCCGCCATCATGTCCAAGCTCTTTGTTCAGTATGTTTCCTCCCCGAATCTCTCACCCCCGCTTCACTTTGTTTTGGCCCCTCCTCACCCGAGAACTGTCCTCTCGAAAAAAAAAAAAATATCCAGATCCGATCGTGACCTTGGATTTGAAAATGATTCAATAACTAATGCAACATCTTTCTCCATGAAGTGGCCTTTCTTGGCACACCAATGATGATACTCTTCGCGAGGGATTCCAGCAGTTCGGCGAGATCCAGGAAGCTGTCAGTATTATTGCGCGACCCAGCGCCCCGCACCTTCTCCTCCCCGAGATGTCGCAGAACCTAACCCCAGAATGTACAGATCGTCGTCAAGGATCGCGCAACTCTGCGCAGTCGTGGCTTCGGCTTCGTGCGCTTTGCGACTGATGCTGAGGCCGATGCTGCCATGAGCGCTATGAACAACCAGGAGTAAGGCGAACCTTTCTTTTATGCTCTGACTTTCTGATTTCATCGGTGGAACCGTTCAATTAATCGTGTTTCGCAGGTTCGATGGTCGCGTCATTCGCGTCGACAAGGCCTTTGACCGCCCCAACCGTCCCGATGGTGGTTTCCAGGGTCGCGGCGGATACAACCAGCAGCCCGGTAATGGTTACCAGGGTGGTGGTGGTGGTGGCTTCGGCGGTAACGGCGGCGGCTACAACCGTGGAGGATATGGCGGCGGTTATCAGCAACAGCAGCAGCCCTACGGTGGAAACGGTGGTAACGGTGGTGGTTACGGCGGCAACTATGGCGGCGGTTATGGTGAGTTTTTATCCTGTTTCAGCGACTTGCTGAGGTTCCGTGCTGGCCATCCTCTTCGGGCGTTTCCAGTCGGAGAATATATCAGAATATCAAGCTAACCCCGGATTCTTTACAGGTGGTGGTGCCAATGCTGGCTACGGCGGCGGCGGTGGTTAGTTTCTATGCCTCTATACTTGGCTTTCACTGTTGCAAGATAATCATTCATACTAACCTATTCGTTTTCTCCAGGCTGGCGCAACAACAACCAGGCCCCGGCTCCCGAGGGCAACTAAAGTCCCATTTCCAGATGCTCGGGATACCCCCCTTTTGACGTCTTTTTCTTTTTCCACACATGCAAAACTGCTTTACGACTGCTTTGAGACGAAGGGAGCGACGAATTGAAATTTGACCGGATCAGGATTCGGATGCGATATGCGATGCGGCGAGAACTGGGTTTATGGCTTTTTTTACGCGGAACATGCAAACAGATCCTCGTTCTAATCTTTTGTCTCTTTTATGCTTCCTCCGTTTAATCTCATATTATGCGTGCGATGAGGCACCGTTGATCTTCTTCACTTCAGGCTGTACGGGTAAATACCGATGATTTCCACGTCCTGGCATTAGTTTGGTTCATGATGTGTCGTCTATGATATGGTCTTTTGTTTCTATGTCCCACTTTTTGGAAAGCGTTGGTCTCTCTTGCATGCTCTTCCTCTGTATTTTCATGGGATGTGATGCTTGTTTCAGTATTGAAGGAGGATAAATGTCTTATTTTGGCTCAATGGCAGTGCAGTCTTTGAGGTCTACTGGCATGACTTTTATTTTCAGCTGAAGTCCTATTTCTAACAAGCTAGTGATGGGTGCTCTGTCCCACTATTCACAATTCATCCACTGCGAAATTGCCCTATGTTATCTAGTTCTATCCACTCTATTCTATACCACTGTTGCTGACAAGGGCGAAGTCCGCCACTTCGAAGAAGCGGTCCATCAAATCTCACTCAATCCTATCCCCATGCACATGCTCCGCCGGCGACCGCGCCAAATACTCCTTCACCTCCTGCTCTGCCTCCCGCTCCTCAATATCCGCCAAACCAACAGCTTCAATCGCCCTAACCCTCTTCACCAAATCAGTAACATGCACATCCGCAGTACCCAATCCAAGTCCCTCCAACGCCTTCTCCAACAAATACAAATACTCCGTATTCTTGCCACTCTGCCCATGCCCCGCACTGATTACCTGTGCCACGTCCTGCGGCGCGCGCTGTTCAGGCTCGCGCAAGAATTGCGGGTTCGTCGGCTGTCCGATATACACCATACAGGTGATCGGCGTGGCGTGATTCGCATTCTCTTGCGGGTCGTCGGATGGCCCTGATGTAGGGTGGAAGGATGTAAAGCGTACACTGTAGCCATCGATTTCACGCTCGTCCAGGTAGTCATGGACTTCTTCGGCGTGGGAGGCTGGGATGTGATATGCTGCACCCCAGACTTTGCCTGTTGAGGCAGACTCGGATTCTAGGCTTGCGAGCTGTTTGGTCGGAATAGTTAGCTGGGGTAGACTGTGGACTGGGACGGGCTGAGGCTGAAAGTAATAATCCCTTCGGTACTTGAAAGTACCCATCCGAGCACAAGATAAGCAGAAAGCAGGGATAACTACCGCAGTCACATACCGGATCATCCAGCGTCTCCCAAAACCCACGCTCAATTACGGTAACGACTCGCCCCGGCTGCTCGGGCGTGCCCCGATGGTCGGTGCTATCGATTCATTTCCCTGTTAGCGGGCTGCATGTTCTCCCTGATACTGCACTCTACGTAGCTGGGCTACCGTAGACGTAGACCCTCCATTCAAGCCGCAAAGGACCAGACACCCCCGCGCCCACTCTTGGGAACATACCTAGCCTGAAAGAGGAACGCCACCCCGGGCCTGCGTCAGCTTGGATCGCTCTAGACTTGAATGCGCCAACCCCGCCATTATGGTACAATTTGGACGCAGCATGCACTCCAGCATGTGCTCCATCATGTACGGTAGAGTTGTTGTTGGGTGCTGGGGGGAAAACGAGTTTCGCATACCTGCCAGAATCGCCGCACATAGCCACTAATGTATCCCGGGACCCGCTGGTCTAAATGTTGACGTGGTCAGTTGTGGGTTTTGGGCATGATTCGAGTAGCTACTGGTTCGGTAGATAGGCTCGATACGAGGAGCGTCTTTTTGTCCAGACAAAGTGGGAATGCCCGTGGTTGCATACCATAGTGTGGTGGTGGTTTCCAGATCAAGCTTCTAAAGTCGAAGTCAGCATTTGGTTCTTTTGTTTTCCGACGGGAAGAGAGAGGCCAGGTTGGTTGTTTGATGGTGGTGGTGCGCCTAAAGTTGATGAAGCAGGGCTGATCTCTTAACTCACCCGTATCCAAATACCCAAAGATCACCCTTGGGAAAATGTGTCTTCCACGTTCGCCCGTCAGGATGTACCTGATGCCCCTGCAAAATAGCCGCCATTCTGGCCGAGCCGAGATATACCTGTCCGGCGGTGAGGTTATTGGAGGTGGTCGCTTATGATTGTTGGCCGATCGACGAGATACACTCAATCCAAGAGTTCTGAAAAAGAGGGAGCAATATTATGTATGATCTCCCCTGGTATGTGCAGTATAGTTGCGGATTTATCGGGTTCCTGGTGGGCGCTGAGAAATCCAAATCGCCCTGGTTGTTTGCAGTGTTTGCTCTCCGTATATCGCAATTATTGTGCCGGATGAGAGGTTGCCCAATCTACATGCCCGAGAATACGACTGCACAGATCGGGATTTACGATATTCTTCGCTACCTAAGGAACCCGATGAATGCTATTCGAGATAAAACCACACTTTACATAATTCGTCGGCCTCCATACCTATATGGACTCCGATGCCATCATGGCTTTCACACGTGTTTCGTGGCAACTCACTGTCGTCTTTTCAAGAGGTAAAATATTATGTACGTTGAATGCCGGATGGCCTGATGATTCTATCCGTCAGGCGCTCTAGCTCCGCGTGGAAATTCCTTGCCTGAAGACTCAAATATGCCCCATCTGCTTCCCCACAGCCAATGTGGCCTACCCTACTCTGAAAACCACCGACAATGTTTTCAAAGTCGGCCAAGAACATTTGGAGGAGCATTCGTGTCACGGTGACACCAACCTCTGCGGAAGCGTGGTACTTCCCCAGCCAAATCTCCGCTGAGATACACTGTGTCTCACAGGCGCAAATGGAGTCATGAGTCCATTTCAGGAGTCTGGATAAGACCATGTTGACCAGGAACAGGACCTGTGTGTCTTGCATGCAGGATTGGCATTTGAAGAGGTTCTTGATGGAAGGGAGAATTCGCTGGGACTGTATGAGGAGCGCGTCAGGCGTTGGGGAATGGCCGGATGAAGAGCCTACAGCCTGTAGAGCGCAGAGATGATCGCTTAAGGTTGAAAAGCACATGCATGATGTTTGACCACATGTTGGGCTTTGCTCAGTTATGGTGGAGTAGTTTCCAATGCTGCCCATGTTGATGCTCGTTGGTCTCGTGAACCCGTGTATCGTGGAGGAGTCCCGGGAGTCTGGCGGAGAAAGACATGCAACTGACGTTCGAAGTACCGATTTCTTTTGCATTCCAGCGTGGTTCAAGTCAAAAGTGGAGTTGGAGGCGTGTTTCGCCTGACTCTGTACATTGTTGACAGCTAAGATAGAATTCTGCGCAAGTGACACCAAAGAGGGTTGGATTAGCTTTCATTTGCATCCTCTTGGAGCAGGAGTCATACTTCCTCGAAACAAGTTCCTGACATATTAGAAAACCATGTATCATCTATTGGCTCGACCTCTTCGTGTGGAAATATGAAGTCGTGAAAGGGCGGCGAATGCAAGTCTAGATCGGGCGAAGATCGCGGGTCAATTGTGTCCCGCTCGAGCGCTGACGGCTCTGCGTTGAGCATTGAAACGCCATTGCAATTGGCCAGCGGAGGGATTACAGTTGAGACCGGCCGTGGAGTGACCGCATGGGAGCCTGCGGCTGATGGTATATTGTGGGGTGCATGTTGAGCCTGCTGTTCCTGTGCGGCTGTCTCATTCAGCCGTCGCAATCGCTCGATGGTCTTCTTGTTCATGCTCCCTCGCGGTTTTCCAATCTTGGCCTTGACGCTATAATGGCATTTTAAGTTGCTGGGAAAATAAATTGAGTGATTGCAATATCAACGGGCTCTCTACGTTGAGCACTTACTCCCGCGCACATCGCGCACATGGCATATCGCCGCTGCATCGAATTTTGGCCGCATGACAGCCATCGCAAGCAGTCCGGAGCTTTGCAAGGTCCTTTCCTTGGTCTCCAATGTCCTGCGTCTTGCTTCGACTGACACTGATGTCGCAATCAGGTGAGGCTGTGTTGGGAGACATTGGTTATGGGGCGGACAGGGCTGCCGACAGTGCGCAGTCCTGGGGGCAGAAATCTATTTGCTGCCGAAGGCGCGATTCCAGGCTTTATTTTTCTTATAGTAAGCATTTGCATGCTGTCAGATCTCTTCAGAGGGTACTTGCATTCTGATTTCGCATTTCGGAAGACAGCCGCGGTAAGCAACGAATTAACTGCAAGATATTGACGGTTCCTGAAAGTGGAACTGCCTGACAGGATTAGGGCCCATGCATCCTGCCTCGTCTATCTTGTCGCTTGGAGAACACCTTATTTGGCTACGTGGCAGAACACAGCGTGAACCCCGCGGATAGATGCTTTTTTCTACAATGATACGCTCGAGACGACTCTTTTTTTACAGTAGAGGTCGGGTTGGCAGGTGGTCATGCCGAAAAGAGGAGGAAGCTCGATTTCATCGCCATTCGCCCGCCGAGTCTTGGTGCTGCATCGTAGAATTCTTCGGTCGTCATCCACGGCCCGTGCAAAGGGCTGAAAAGTAAAGCATCCACTAGCGGGGTTCATGGTGGGGTTGTGAGCAGGTACGTTTAATAATGAAGTAGCAAAGCAACGTCACTCAACTTGTGAAGATGGCCGTGTAGGTTCCCAAGGTACTTACTCACCGGGGATTATTCCGTCGTCGCCATCAAGGTCCCAGGAACGTGCCGACTTTCGAGGAAATGCTAAGCGAAGAAGTCGAATAGGAAAACGAAGCGGGTAAATAAATGCTGATCAGGGTCGTAGCGCATAATTGGTTTTGCGGTCGTTGCCGATACCTCCCATCCAAAGGC
This sequence comes from Penicillium goetzii, assembly GCA_037043885.1. Classification (NCBI taxonomy): domain Eukaryota; kingdom Fungi; phylum Ascomycota; class Eurotiomycetes; order Eurotiales; family Aspergillaceae; genus Penicillium; species Penicillium goetzii. Next base: position 34,796 of record JAWLST010000039.1, read on the forward strand.
CTCGCGACGCTTCTGCTGGGCTCGCCATCCTAGTTTTCCATTCTGTCAAACCCACACGGACTCCTCGCGCAAAATCGGTAACTACTCATTGGACAAGCAATTTGTTTGAAAATATGCCAGAGGCTCCGCAATGGTATTTTGCCTACGGCTCCAACATGGTGACCGATGTTTTCACAAAAAGGCGGAAAATACAGCCGCTGAAGTCGGAAGTGGCAATGATTGAGACTCATACACTCTGCTTCGACGTGATGGGTGTGCCATACACGGATCCTGCTATGGGAGGAATTCGGTTGGCCAAAGCACAGGACATCCCAGTATATGGGGTCGCGTACCTTTTGACTCCAGATGACATGCGACGAGTGATCGTTAGCGAAGGGTATGTAGTCTGTCCTTGAACTTAGACCTGCGTAAGTTGCGTTAGTCGGCTGATTTAGATACGCTCAGTGGTGGAATTGCGTACAAAACCGCTGTCCTTACGGCGACGTTGCAGTGCAGTTCAATAGCGATCCCAGTGATAACGCTATTAGCGAGACATGACATTTCCTCACAATACGAAAGAGTTCCCTCCAAGCGTTATGTGGTCAGTTCTTGTGCATTAGCGCCCAATTGCCTTGGTGTCCATGCTAACACTCACCAGAACCTCCTGATTCAAGGGGCCAAAGAGCAATCTTTGCCCGAGTTTTACCAAGCAAAACTCGTGTCTCAACCAACATTCGACCCCTTACCCACCTGGCGATTCCGCGTTGGAAAATTGCTATTTGATAGCTTCTGGCAGCGAGTGGCATTCTATATCGACAAAGGTGTCCGTCGTTTCAAGAACGAAGATGGAAATGTACCGGACTGGTTTTTGAGGGGGTTTGATTTTCTCTTGTGGACCATGTGGTTCTATCATGACTACGTTCACAGCATCATTTGGGGCAGGGGCGATGGTCTGGATCATGTATAATTTGAGGTTTCAATCACTTGTGACTCTCGAGGTAGTCTTTGGGAGACTCTTCTCGGCCTGTGGGTATACCTGTTCTACCGTTGCTCTGAACTTATCGTTCCAAAGCTGCTTCACTCCTTCCTCCAACACTGGAAATCCGCCTTTGCATTCCGCAGCCTGGGCTTCAACGTCTTCCAAGACACGTATCACGTTGTATCCAATAATGCTTTCAACATCCGCACGAGCGATCCCGCGCTCCAGCATTTTGGCGACCAAGGATGGGTAATGGGCAACGTCATCCACGCCTTTGACCGCGCTAAAGATGCCGTCGTAGTCGGACCCAAGGCCAATATGGTTGTAACCAATCAAGCGACCGACATAGATGATATGATCAATAATGTGGTCGACGCTTGCTTCAGAGGCTTCGACGTGGATGAGCGATGGTATGAAAGGAATCATGATCACGCCGTTGTTCGCTTTCAACTTTTGCAAGATTGCATCCGAGACATTGCGGACGTGTGGTACGATGGAAGCCCTAGATGAGAAGGTCAACGACAAAGCACCACGAATAACAGAGTAGCCGAGATGCTCACACAGCAGAATGCGAGAAAATGACAGGAGCCTCTGACAGATCGAGCACTTGCTGCATCACTTCTTCGCTAGTATGAGACAGATCAATTATTCTATATTGTGGGACAATTTTAGCGTAGAACAATAGTCATGTTACAGTAACTTGAAGAAGCCTCACAGTCCAACTCTGTTCATTTCTTTCACAATAGCGATGCCTTGCTTTGATAATCCCTTGTGCGATGGGGCGCTCGATGTCTGTAATTAGGTTAGCTTCGGTCGTATCGCTCATGTCCGTAGTTCACATATCCTCACAGCGCTGTCTGCATATAAATTGTTTTTGCTGTGTGCCAAGGTGATATAGCGGACACCAAGTCTGTGGTAGAGACGGAGAATACTGGGGCTGTTTGCTATCTGATGAAGCCCTTCAACCCCAATCAGACCAACAAATTTTCCAGAACGGAAAAGACTAATAATATCAGACGACTTCTCAACAATACCCATACAGTCCGCATATAGATCTACAAGACGATGTACTAGATCAATCTGCTGCATGGTATCTCGCAGTACTTCAAAGTGAGCAGCATCGTCCATGAAGTCATCCGTGTCGGGGCTAGGGACTGATTAGCCGGTACCACCAGACTAACACTGCTACTCACCAGTCTATATAGACGCTCCAAAATGCGCCCCCCGACCTTCCTTCTTGCAATCTCTTGATGTCAACATGGCCTACCAGACCCTTTCCGGCGTCGAAGCGTTCATCTAGCCGATTATCGTAGAATCCGCGGATAAGATGAGGCCAATCATTGTGCCCATCTGCACCTGAAGTTTAGCCAGCCACCCGACCCCAATACTGATGACTATCGCTCAAGAAGTACACATACCAATCAGTGGGACTGAGTTCAGAATTTCCAAGGCTTCGTCCATAGAGACCGTTCTTTGTTGAGGCAAGTGGCGCATAAAACCTCTCGAGATAACTCACTTTATGGTCTCCACTCAGGCATTTTGAATTAAAGAGAAACCGCCCCCAGCCGGCACAAGGAGACCTGAATCACCCACGGATCTACTAGTATGTGAAAACATTAGTTTAGGGTTGTGAGCCACAGAATAGTCTCCGTAAAGTCTCCGAGTCGCAGGCCCTCTCCGCTCCCAAGGTACTCGTTTCATACGGATGACCAAAACACATACAGGAAGCTTCCTGAAGGCAGGTCGGCGAGAGACTCACTCTCATTGTTATCTTCCGAGGTCTTGTGCGAATCTCCAGGGAATTGACGATGCTTCGAAAATGGCAACCCCCCTATCAATTGGGCAAAAGGTTTAGCGATAAAGTGGACTTGAACCTAATTCTTCTGACCACAACCTTGGTCAATTTCTTGGACCTTTTCCAGCTTTCAGCTGTTCTTTTTGGCCTTCCTGATATTCAAAGCGCCCTCGACTTTACCTCTGAAGATATCAATTGGGTCTTGATAGTCTATAACATCACCTTTGCCTCCTTTCTCCTTATTGGAGGTCAACTGGGCCGAAGATTTGGTCTGGAGAAGACATTCATCACAGGCACCGCAATTCTGACAATATCGAACATCATCAACACCGCAGCGCCAAACAAAGCCGCTTTGATCGCTGGTCGGTCGATCTCAGGCATCGGAGCGGGACTAACTGTGAGTACTACCTAAAAAGCCCTGGAACTGCGGAATTACTTCATCTAACCGAGTGCTTTCAAAAGGCTCCAAATGGGCTTGCCATTCTTGGCCGGACATTTGCGGATGGCGAGGAGCGCAATAAGGCCTTGGCTTTGTACACGGCGTGTGCGCCCTTGGGCTCAACAATTGGCACAGTCATTGGCTCTCTGCTCGCATGTACGCATCCTTTGGATATGTGAATGATTGTTTGGGATTTTCGCTGATGTTTTATAGCATCTCCCGCTGGCTGGCGATCCATCTTTTGGGTATGCCTTATACTCACCTCTCTGAGCTTGATTTTAGCTTGCCTTTTCCTGCCCGACTTCACCAAAGAGGAAAATGTACCCATCGATATTCTGGGAACTACCATCTTTACAGCGGGGATAGCTCTCCTAGTATATGGCCTCAATAATAGCTCTAAGATTGGATGGACCGCACCGTCGGTCCTTGTGGGCGTGATACTCGGTGTATGCCTGCTGTTATTGTTTATCCTTGTTGAGACAAGGGTCTCCAACCCGGCAATTCCTCGTGATGTCTGGAGGTCGGCGCCTTTTTTCTTGATGCTGGTAGCAATATTCGCTTTTGGTGGAAGCTTCAGTTCATGGTTCTTCATTACAACTCAGTTGTGTGTCAACCTGCTGCGATATACACCCGTGCTCACTGCAGTGTACCTCTTGGTATGGCCCTACTCTCCCGTGTTACCGACGTCATTTCTTTTCGGCCGTTCTATTGAAGTGTCATGACTGATATTGTGTCTAAAAATAGCCAGGAGCATTTTCCGCTATTGCCAGTGGAGGGTTCTCTCTTCCCGTTATCAAATTTATCGGGGAGAAAGTAACCCTCATTCTCGGTCTGACGATCACCGCCGCGGGCGCGGTGGCGTGGGTTTTTGCAACTCCTGCTCGAGCCGGCGGGACTGGGCACGGCGAAGGGTACTGGTATTCCATCGTGGCGGCAATAATTTTCGTATGCGGAAGTCCGGTTGCCATGGTTCCCGCGCAGAGCATTCTACTCCGACAGGTACAGGCAGGTGATCATGCAGTAGCTAGTGCCCTTTTCAACACTGCCTACCAAGTTGGCGCTAGTGTTCTACTTGCAGGAGCTAATGCCTTGATGAATGGAAAGCAGACGACTGTCAATGGAAGTATAGTCGTGGCTATGGAAGGATACCAACATGCATTCTGGCTCCTGACTGGTGTCCTTGGTGTGGCAGCTGTCGTTATAGCTACTTGCTATTGGCCTGGGAAACCACAAGAGCCAGAGCGGCTTGCTGAAGAAGCGCAAGTGGAGGGGCATCTGGCAGAAGCGAAGCACTGACTGTGCAATCGGGCCTGTCTTGAATGTTCACTGTGACGATCAGCAGAATTGATGCCTGATCCCTAAAGCATCTGCATTTGTCACTATGGTGTTTGTGATGTTTGATGTTGAATGCCTGGTTCCTTGGGCATCCATCTACTATTTAGATTGCTCTGTTGCCATCTTTCCTTCTTCCTCCTCTTTCCTTCCTTATGCTTAGTTGCTTGGTCAAACGCTACCATGTTGATTGATTGATTGATTGATTGATTGATATCTCATGCCTGAGCGTAACATTCGCAATGGTTCTAGTTTCCGGTTCATAAAAAGCTGACCCAAACCTGAGCTGCCAAGAAATGCCGCTTGGGACAGTACCTTCCCTGTATCTAGCTAGGAAATTAGTTGATGTTGCTTTGTATGACAAAGTAGCTATACGTGGAGGCTATAGAAAACTCTTTTTCATTCGATAATTCATCAGATCTCCTCTAATCCAGCTCACCAGGCTGCGACAAAGTACAATGTGTATTCTCTTGCACCTATAGTCATCTCTTCTCTTAATATATATAGACTCGGCATGTCCAATAGTTGATTATCATCAGACAGCGGCTTTTCTTGCCCATGCAAGATGATAGCAGTATGTGTTCCCGACAGTCCTGAGCTCGGTTTCCAGGTCTTTTCGGAGCTCATCGAACTCCTTCGCCGTCGGTTGTCCCGGTTTGTCTATGAATTGATTGAGTTAAGTGATAGCCTTTCCGAGAAGTCGGGCTTGAACTCGACTTACCACCGAGCATCATCTTCATTCCATCCAAAAGATGTAGCATTACACAAAGAGCACGCTCTCCCTGCTCCTCATCTTCGGCAGCGGCTCCGATTTGTATAGTCTGCTTTTCCTGGTGGATATCAACCGCGCCGGCCTCTTCCAACCACGGGACCAAAAACTTTCCCGGATTTGGCTGATTTCCAATTGCTGCCCATGCATTGATCATGGTATCTCGAAATCGTGTGAATGCTGCATGCTTGGGTCCCTCCTGAATCGAAAGCATGTCTCCTTCATGTAGCTCAATCCAACCGCCTGGCTTCACACAAGCGAATAGCTTTTTGGTGGCATCCAGGGCTGTCTCATTGGAACAGACCGTCAGCACAAACCGTTGATGCACGACATTGAAGCTGTTCTGAAATTCCGCAGGCCAGTGATCAAATATCGAATGGGTCAAAAGTTGTACATTCGACGGGCGCTCAGGCTCTGGTGTGAAATGCTGCGGAGCGACATCGGTCCCGACGAGTGTAGCGGATGGAGGCACGTACTGTGCCAGATCAATCAACCATGTGCCCTCGGCAGTGGCGGAGTCAAGCACACGAAGATCGTCTTGCTTCAGATCAATTGGCGAATACAGAAGTTTGCCATGCATTGAAGTCTTGACCAGCTCATGTTGGGTCTTGAGGCGGTCGTACTCTCCTGCATGAGTCTCATCAATGGCGGGTCTTGGAGAGAGATCCGCGCTCAATTTAACACACCTTTTGTTCGTGGGCCGCGGTAGGTATCTTGAGTTGTAGCTGCACTCATTTTCCGAATATAGAATGACAAATCAACTAAAAGCCGTGATGGTTCACCTTGGTTTCTATTGCTGAAAGTTTCGCCAGATGTAACGTTATATGTGACTTTTAGCCCTGTGCCACGATGTATATGTCGGGGACTATAATTTGTCGGTTAACCGAGGTATAGTCGCCGGACCCGGATAAAGCGAAGAGAATAAGATGGCCGACTCCAAATAATCAATCATTTTAAGACTAAGTTCTTGCAAGTTAAAAATACCGGCAAAAGTCAAAGCAGCGACTTCATTGCTGAAAATGGCCGCACCTACCGAAGACCAGTCGGTTCGTCCGCCCATCCCCGATGATGTGCTGGTCCTATACGTCAAAAAAGGTATCGTTATAAACATATTCTTCTTTCTTCTTTAAGCTTATAGCAGTGAACAGCGAGCCCTACATCCACAGCCAATTCTGTGAAACCATTGATGCTGATCGAGGCTTTGAATATTCCTCACCACATTCACATCATTACGTCCACAAGCAATGAGACATGGTTCCATGCCGTCAACCCCTACAAGATGGTCCCTGCTCTCGAAGATGTCGAGCGATATGAGATAAATGGACAATCGCAGCGACTGAATATCTTCGACAGCTCCGCTTGCCTGACATACCTTGCGGAGAAGTATGACACCAAAGGCCTCTATCGGGGCAGAGATCTCTGCGAGCGCACAACCATCATGAACTGGTTGATGTCTTACACTGCTGGTCTCGGTGCCACCGGGAAGATTTGGCTGTTGATGAAAGCACCCAAACCAGTGGATATCGGCGAGTCGCTCTCGGTTTTGCTCAAATACATTCGCAACGAGTATGACTTCCTTGAAGCCCGTTTAAGTGAGCCGGGTCAACTGTACGTGGCTCTGCCCGATCGGCCCACGATCGCAGACTTTGCCATTTTACCTTTGTCCAATGAAAGAATTGCTACTTCGGCAGACCTAGACTTCAACCAGTGGCCGAAATTGAAGGCCTGGAGTGAGCAAATGAGTTCATTCAAGCCAGTCGCACGCGCGTTGCATCGTATCTCTCGTTTTGGTTTGTCGGAAGAGGAGCTGGCCAACCTCGGTGCTCCCTAATCAAGCCGGCATGATATTCAATTAAAGCTTTTGGCCTTTGCATTCTCTTTTTGTTTCCGTTGCTCTTTATTGGCTGGTAAATCCTTGGTATTTTATAGTTAATACAGCGATTTGTTATAAAGAAATTTCGGACAGTCTAGTCATCAGCGGCAATTAAGGCTGAAATGTAAGTTATCGAAAGAATGGGCAAATATTGATATTGAATAGCATTCATATCGCCGCTCCCTTCAGGTAATTCTGAATACCAACATCTACCCTTCGTAGGCCTTCTCGCAGCTGATCATGTGGGACCCCATAACAGATTCTAAACCAACCAGGCCGTTGAAAATGGTAGCTTGTTCCAGTCGAGACTGATATCCCGGCGGACTTGAGATGTTGTTGAAACTCGTGCTCCTCGTCGGTGGTTTCCACCTGAACCAATCGTGCAAAGACGAACATGCCGTAAGCGACGGGAAAGAACTCCGTGCCTATTGTTTCCAGAAAGGAGCTTATAATATTATATGCCTGTTTGAGATTCTTTCCTCCGTATTCCGTGATTTTTCGAACGGTTTCGTCTTTCAAGATCAATTGAGAAGCCAGGGCAGTTGAGAAGGAGGAAACCTGGCTGTGGAGACTTAAGGCAGCGCTCAAACGAACAGCCTCATTTGACTGAGAGATCAAAGCCCCCTGAGTCGGGTTATTATATATTAGAGATCACTGTCTTTGACGGGAAGACTTACAAGACGCATTCCATTACATCCGAAATCCTTGCTCAAACTGTAAATCACATGGATTCGGTCACTCTTTTGACCGTCGCTGAGCTGAAGGGCCGACATAAATGGGGTAAAGGCAACCGGGGGAGGCCTGTGCATGGAGAGAGCATATACCTCGTCCGAGATATAATGTAGGTCATGTCGCTGGCAAAAGTCTAACATTGCAAGAATTGTCTCACGGGGGTAGCATTGGCCCAAGGGGTTGTGAGGGTTGCAGATGAGAACTGCCTTGATAGGGAACGAGCAGTCTCTAATAGCTGATTCGTAGTAATTGACACTACTCAAACTGAAGAACTCTTTCAAGGGTACGTGGACTGGTTCGATTCTGGCATGACCGTGGATGCCAATAGAAATGTCGAGACCAGCCCAGTAAGGTGAAGCTATCAGAATGCCGTCTCCCGGGTCGCAAATTTGTTCTATGAGAGCAGTCAAGGCGAAGCATCCTCCTGCTGAGAGCACAACATGCGAGGACTTCACTTTTGTCGCGGGGCGAAAGTGGATAGTCAAGAGCTCCGCAAGCAATTCCCTTGTTTTCGAGCAGCCGCCAATACCTTCAGAGTACGCGAGATCCTGTGTTTACAACAAATATCAGCGAGTCGCTCCCCTATAAGACCTTACGAGAGCTTACAGATTCAGAGAGCTTATCTTGTATATTCCGCAATTCCTGTAACACCTTCTGTTTCACTGGCCAGTTTTCCGCAGTGCTGAGATCAATTGTTGTCATATCACCCATGAGAGCAGCATGATGTTGGCTCAGAAGACTTGGAATTATAGATTTGTTTCTCTGCTTGCAACGGGAGGAGAGCATGTTGAACCTGATGTGAAACCCGATGACCACCAACGCTAGTGCGTGGACAGCACCTTGAGAGACGCTTAAATACTGAATATACACTGGACCGATCATTGAGACTACTTTGAAGCTAGGGTGTAAGACATTTTACGTCCGTAGACATGTGGCATTTAGTCGCCGAGCACTTTTAACTTATATCCCGAGTTCGGGGTTTCGTCCACAGTGGATTGCTTGCATGCCTAACCATCAAGCCAATAAGAATATAACGTGCCATTAGGGCCACCCGTGGCACTGACCACCCTACCCCTCCCGGGTTAGGGTGGTCAATGCCACGGGTATATTAATCCATGGGAAGAGAGACGTGCCGCTTTCTTAACTAACATAGTTTGTCACACGAGCCATACGCGTCAAAGCTAAGTCAAGATGGCCTTAACGTTGTTGAACTTCTTGTTAGTATTCTTGGTTTCTCATCCTAATGTGGTACTGACAACCTTCACAGTATAGAACGGCTTAGAAAAGGATGGTCCCTGAGTGATGGAGCAGTGAGCAAGCCGCTCTAGGATTTTTTTTTCTTGTTTGTATTTAACAATTGTTGCAGGAAACGAAGAGTCAAGAAAGCCACATTCAGTCTGCTGGGGTAGACCCGTCCTTGTGGAACGAGGAGATTGGGACAGTACTTCACGATATGCTTAAAATGGCTGGATATCCGGAACATTCAATCAGAATTCATACTGATTTCTTTCGTGCATCGGTCGCGCCTTCTTTGGGTCCGCACCCTCGAAGCACCGGGGAACATACAATCTGGAAAAGCTTCATGACGGATGACCATACCCCAGTTGAAGTCAGTTGGTGCTGGTCCACGTCTCTTGCAACTCCAACTGTACGCTACTCAGTGGAGCCAATTGGCAAACTGGCTGGCCAGTCGGTCGATCCCATCAATACAGCGGCGAGTGTAAGGCTATTGGGTGACGCCCTTCCACTAGCCCCGGACATGGACCTTTATCTCCATAGGCATTTTCAACGGTCTCTTATGTCACAGAACGTCCGAGAATATACCGACGCCACAAATGTCCCTCTATCCCAAAGCTTCATGGCTTTTGACTTGCTAGAAGCAACCGTTGTGCTCAAACAATACTACTTGCCCGGTTGGAGAGCATTAAGGGAAGCAAAGTCCAAGTTTGCCGTTGTACAGGAATCAATCAGAAAGCTTCCATTGCTGGCAAGCTCCTTGCTTAGCTCATTTGATGTTTTTGTGACTTTTCTCGAATCATTTCCGGCAGATATGCGCCCAACGGTGGAAATAGCTGCCATCGATTGTCTGGATCCCATGCAATCACGACTAAAAGTCTATGTTCGATGTCGTCAGACAACCTTGAAAAGTGTGATCGAAATGATGACTTTAAGTGGGAGGGCCCCCAAGACTGAAGAGGAGGAAACTTCGCTCCGAGAACTATGGTGCTTGGTCTTCGGGTTGGATGTGGAGAAATACCAGGACAGCCAGCGACTTCCAGGGAACGACCACCCTACTGCCGGAATTCTGTATTATTACGAGTTCAAATGTGGAGGGACTGTGCCTAAAACCAAGGTTTACTTGCCAGTTCGACACTACGCACAAGACGACGACCAAATTGCGCGAGGTCTTTCTCGGTATCTTGATCAAAGGGGCAAAAGGCTGATCACAGGGTCCTACTATGACAGTGTACAGCGACTGTGGTACGCTCTTCCAACATAAGGATGAAATTTTCAATTTCTAATACTGACAAAACAATTGATAGCAAACATCGCAGTCTAGCCAGTGGACTAGGTTTTCACACCTACATCTGTTGGGCCTCTGAGAAAAATTTATGGAATGTGACGGCTTATTTCAACCCTCAGGTATATCATCCGAGCCGAAGCACGGCGTGAGATTATTGGGGGTTTGTGCCTGTTCCTAGCAGGGAAACAGAATTTAGGAATTTCTCAAATTTCAACATACTAGTCTTGGAAGTTGGTCGTTGAAAATTGGTGCTGATTCTCTTCCGGGGCTACGAAGATTATATATTCGCCGAAATTTGAGTGAGAATGATATTTTGGTCGTCGGAGAGTATCCACCACGTGTTAACTGGTTATGGATCGCAACTAATGCTGGCATCTGATTGGGTGACTTTCACTAGAGAGTAGAAGATAACCGACTCTTATCGGGCTGGAGTTTCGTATTTTTTGACAGTAAAAACCTTTCCTTCGCCGTTTGTGTGCTCAGTGAGCGATAGAGCGGAAAAATGGTGCTCCTCGAACCTTTTAACTTAATAGCTGTGTCTCTCCTATGCTTATTATACCACGCTTTTGTCAATAGAGAATGGATTGTTGATGCCATTGTAAGTGTCTCTTGTTCTGTGCTATACACCTCGGTTACACATCGAGTGCCAATGCTAACAACAGCAACAGCTTTCTACGTTTATATACCCCGTGAAAAAGGATGGTGGAAAATCTATCCAAGGTCCAAGTTGGAAATGGATTGACGGGCAATGCCTTGAAAAGTTTCTCGCTGGACGAGAAGTCAGTCAGAGGTGGCGTCAGTATGGACCTGTCTACCGTATTTGGTCAGGATGCAATCCGGAAATGTATGTCTCCCGGTGAGCTTAGGGATCTTTCAAAGAGCTAACAATCACGACTCGACTAATTTTAGTGTGATAACACGGCCAGAGGATGTGAAGGCTTTTCACAGTGACTCTCAAAGCCATGAAAAATCCGTCTCTAGCAACGGCGGATGGTTGTTTCATCAACTGCTAGGAGATTGCATGGGTCTCATCAATGGCGAGCCGTGGAGAGAGATTCGCGCTCAATTTAACACACCTTTTGTTCATCGAAATGTGACTGAGACGACAGGTTTCCTCATAGATATGGCGGAGGAATACCTCCAACAAATTGAACGGATGGACACACTTGTTGTTCAGCTATGCGCTGCAGACTCATTTTCACGATTCCCATTCATGGCTACTGCTGAATACATATATGGACCATTGAACGATTCTGAGAAGAAAGATCTTTGGTCACTCGGACAGCAAAGCCTTGCTCTCATGGGGAAAGTTCTGACAGGCGGTGTTTTCCGGTTGAAAGCATGTCGTTGGCTGAAACCTCAGGTACACAAACAGCTCACTGAGTTTGAGGAGAACTGGACGACATTTAATGAGCACATTGTGCGAACGAGAAGAGCCTCTGGTAAACTATCACTAGTCGTGATACAAGCGTGGGAAGCAGTGGATGAGGGAAAGGTCTCGAAGAAAGAGGTCAGTAGAACGATTATCGGGGGTGCCTGGGTCTACTGACTTTTGTTTGTGATTGCTAGATGGTTCAAACTCTCAGCGAAATGCTCTTTGCCAACCTTGACGTTTCCACTCACGTTTTGAGCTGGCTGGTAATTTTCCTTGCTAGACACACAGATATCCAGCAAGAACTTCGCCAAGAGGTTATATTGAACAAAAACTGTCTGATGGAGCTCTTCGGGAAGAAACGTTCACTGCTTCACCTCTGCCTTTTGGAGTCTATACGCCTTCGGCCATTTACTGGTAGGAATACTCCCCTATAGCACTCCTTGAATTACAGGTATTGACAAGGAGCAGTCTTCACTATTCCAGAAAACTCACCTCACACCAAGATTCTTGGGGGGTATATTGTCCCGCCCAAAGTAAGTAGCTCAATAAGTCAGTCTGGCTCACACTGACTTTGAGATCAGACCAGCGTTGTTGTTGATACCTTGTCAATCAACCACAACCCGCAATTCTGGGGTGATGATCACACTAATTTCAAACCACATCGATTGCTCCACTTGTCACCAACGGACGTAAGGACTCGGAATCTCTGCTCCTATTCTTCTTTCTAAAAGCTAACCGCTTCAAGCTTCGCTATAACTTGTTCGGTTTTGGCTTTGGCTCGCGAAAATGCCTCGGACAGCATTTTGCAGAGGCTGTGATGAAATCCTTTGTTTGTCAGCTGCTTGCTCAATACGATGTCGGTCTTCCCATAAGCGACAATAAAGCTGATCTGGAGTCTACTCGGGGAAAGGACACATGGGTTCCTATTTCGGACGTTCAGATTACTTTATCTCCACTTGGAAAAATTTAGACACACTGCAATGTACTTATTGTCATGCGTGGTTGATTCAAGATGAGCATCACACAATTGCCTAGCCAAGAAATGAGATGAATAGAGTGTGAATTCTGATCGAGTGAACTACTGATTTGCTGAACTTCATGGAAGTTGAGATACCCATGAGAGAATACCAGACACTCAGAGGTTACAAGCCCGAGGGGTCCAGTTAGCAAAAGTATTCGTAACCAAAGAGTGGGTTATTGTAAGATTACAAATCTTAGCCAACCACATTGGTATAATTCAATGTCAATGTCCATTTTTCTGACACTGTGTCTAAAAGGGCACGACACCGTCACATTCATGGTTTATTCTATGACTGGCAAGAATGGGGCTAACCTACCATGGAGAATTAGTCCAAAGATAAGATGATGCCAGGATACGTTAGTTGGGGTTTCCTTGCTTCCCTGAGTACGGTGGACATGGATAACGGCAACATGGACCGGGTTACAGCGTGGCGTGGTCACACTTTTGCTTGGCATAGTCACAAATCTTTTTCCCCCTATTTGTGACCACGCTACACTACTGAAGCCCAACGTGGTCACAAATTTTATGCATTAATTATCCTTTTTATACCATTTTTATACAATTAGCGTTTCTATCTTTATTGAGGGTTTATATATACCAGTATCTAGTGTAATCAATTCTATTAATAATTATACTACACAACATAACCTTTATGGCTCTGTTTTAATATCTATTTCAATATCTCTTTCAATATCTCTTTGAACATCTCTTTCAACATGCTTTCTTTATTAAGTAAAATTAGAAAATTCTGCCCGGTCGCATAATCATTTCGCCTTCCTTTATTTAAAAAATAGATAGTGGTAGACTATATTTCTTTGTATTGATATAAACAAAGTTCTTTTAAAACCGCTAAGATCAATACGTACAGGTTGAATAAAACCAAGTTTATCGCCAAGCTTTTGATGACCTAGTTAATGATTTCTGACCACGTTAGTGTTGAAAAGCGTCCGGGTAGCATGGTCACAAAAAGGGCGCTAAATTTGTGACCATGCCAAGCAAAAGTGTGACCACGCTGCTCTGTATGCCCGATGTGTATGCAGTCTCCTCTTTTACTATACTTAAAGTGGTATGCCCCTTCTACCCTTTAGATCATAGTTTAGCTAGTTCAGTATTTCAGAGGGGTTTAAACGTAGTTAAAAATCACTGCCTACTAGTGTTGGACTTGGCGGATTTTGAGGTATTCAGAATCCCGCTGGATGAATTAGCGTACATGAGGGCCCTTGTACAGGTTGCCGATAACTATCGTCCGCCGTGATGAGTATGAAAGAGGGGTTCAAACTCTCGATTCTCGGGGTTGAATCCATTTATAAAAACTGTTGTGATATGAAGCAGTTGCTGCTCAGGAATAAAACTGCAACGTCGGAAATAAATCCTGCACTATCTATACGAAGACCAAGTCGATTGGAAATCAACATGGACTTGATATTGTATACATAGCCCCTTGTATTCCCTCAGAAACAATAATAATCAAGCTTCCTTACAATCTACAATACAAGCAAAGTAGTCACGACACACATAGGGAGGAATCATTTCGAGTGTATTTCTGCCATCACAAGAGACTTGCATTTTCAGAGATATATGTATACTCAGCCACAAAAAAAGTGAAGCTATAGCGGCCATCTTCAATTGAGAAGAGCTACAGCATACGGTACTGACTAGTATGCATCATGACGAATGGGAGGAATGGAATCAATGGCAAGGAGATAAGATTGAATGATTGATTGATTAAGGAAGAAGCAAAATCTACCTGTGCGGAAGGCCACGTTGAGGTGGCTTCGCTGGTGGAAGCGGGACTTCGGCATGAGAATTGCCGAGTCCCCTGAATTTGCAGGAACGCATACAAGATACATACGAAATGTGAAGTGAATGGGCCCAAGGGATTCTTAGTGGTAAGTAACCACTCCATTTTCCTTGACATTAATGCAAACTCGACATGACGCGTTCTATTTGGAGACGGAGCGCGCCAGCTGTTGCTGGATCGACAACATTCTCCATGTACTCAAAATCGCATGTTGTATACTCCTCGCCCTCGGTGAGTTCAATCAACAAAGGGAACTTAGCGCCAGTGGGCCTCAGGGCGAGGTCGTTTGCGGTGACCCCAGGAAATTCGACCGAGCTTGCAATGGAATCTTCCCGCGCATTGTACACGAGCATTACCTGGAAGATCTCTTCTGTCCCCATAATTTTCCGAATATCCTTCAGCGGGATTGAATGCGTCAAAGCATCCTGAATCGAGGTTCGAGCAGATTCGATGAGGCCTGGGAAGTCATCCAGGGATGCGGTTGTCTCCACCTTCATTCGAACTGGTAATCGGTCAAGGAAGACGCCAAGCAGATTCTCAGTTCCCGGCTCGGTGCGATCGATGTACGGTATACCGATTAAAGTGTCGTTTACCCCATAGACCTTTGCCAAGGCCATGGCAACGAGAGCCACATACAACTCCATGGAACTTGTCCAGCGCGAGCTTTGTTTCAGTGTGAACGATTCAGAACGGCCTTCAAAGGGTTTCGTTTTTTTGTCGTTTGTCTTCCATATCGGTGCAGGAAAGTCCGACAGCCGAGCCTTCCAGTACGTAGCATTTGGATCTTGCGTACTCAACCTCTGCTGGCCAGCCTTCCATTGGGCCCAAATGGTATAATTTGGTGATTGCGGTGAATGCAGCTTCTCGTCTACCTTGTAGTCGCTCTCAAATGATTTCAGATATTCTCGTCGAATGTTGCTAAACAGGATTTTGATCCCAGTCTTGTCCGTGATCACATGGTGTTGGGCGAATGTGATCTCTGTCCAGTCATGTCTTGGAGCGAGGTTGATTCTTGTCAAGGGACCGGTTGACAGGTTGAAGGGGCGGTTGATAAAATTTGCAACACCACAGTCATCCATTTCATCCCTTGTGATATCACATGCGGTAGGGCACTGGCCCCGCAAAACTTGGCCATCTATCACGTAGAAGCGGCTCTTGAGAATGGGTTCACGAGAAGTTACAACCCCAATAGCTCTTTCCAGTCTGTTCATATCCACAGAGCCGGTCAAGCGCAGCATGAAAGAAACATTGAATGTTTGACCAGGATACTGAGATGAGAGGTGAACAAACTCTTCCTCCAGATAGGAAACGCTGGTGAAAGGGCCTTCGAGTGCTTTCCAGGCTGTCTTGAAACCTGCGTGGGTCGAATTTTCATCCATGGCCTTCCATTCCTCGATCTTCTCACTAAGGTCACCCAACTGTGTGTTCCAGATAAAAAGTCTCAGGGGTAGTTTGACACCCAGCTCGCGACTGACAATTTGAGCGACCTTGATCTGGGAGAGAGAATTACCTCCAATCTCCAGGAAATCTGTGTTGATATTGATCTCGACGCCTTTGCTTAGGCCGCGTGCTTCCCGCCATGCCTCGGCGAGCACGGATTGGAGCACGGTGAGTGGCTCGTAGACCTTTCTCGATGTCAAAGCCACATTTGACTGAAGGGCTTTTCGATCAAGCTTTTGGTTCGGCATTGTTGGTAGACTATCCAGGGCCACAATTGTTGATGGGCAGGCGTAGCCTGGCAACCTAGCCCGGAGTGCTGTGTCAATCGCCTGAACGTCGACGGTGTCCGGCTCAACAAATGCAACGATGTTATCAACGCTCACGATGGCTGCAGCCCGGCGAACATCAGAAGCAACTTGACGAATGACATTTTCAATTTCATTCAGCTCAACACGGTACCCTCTGACTTTGACTTGGTTATCAAAGCGGCCCAGGAACTTAAGCTCAAGATCCTCGGTCCAGATGGCGCAATCTCCAGTGCGATACATGCGTTGCCCGGCAACAAATGGATTTGGTACAAAGCGAGCTTGTGACAAAGCCTCAAGGTCAGGCCCAATATATCCATCGGCTATCTGGACTCCACTAAGACAGATTTCGCCGGGCAACCCGATTGGGACTGGCCGGTTTTGAGAGTCCAGAAGATAGACTCCGACCCGGGGGATCGGATGACCCAGCGTCACTTCTTTGTATGGCTGCAGGGGCTGAAACAAACATCCAATGGTGCATTCACACGGCCCATAGGAATTATAAACAGTCCTTGTTCCCGCCCACCGGTCTGCAAGCACTTGAGGTACAGCCTCACCAGCGAACAGGATTGTGTCGAGGTTGGGATAGTCGTCAGGATCACAGACCGACAAGAAAGAAGGTGTGATCATAGTTGCATTGACCCGAGACAGATGTGCAAAGGGATCAACAGGGTCAACGAGCACAAGAGTAGCTCCATAGCAAAGGGTTCCAAAAATCTCGGCTTGGTTTACATCGAATCCAGGAGAGAACATTTGCGAATGTCGCCTTCCTGGTCGAGCATCCATCCGGGCTGGCCCGTAAGCCAGGTATGACACCACTGACTGGTGCTTAATGCGGACACCTTTGGGCACGCCAGTAGACCCTGAAGTGAAAGTGATGTAAGCGACATCTTCCGGTCTTGGTACCGTCGACAATCTCGGGCATATTTCATCACCAATGTTAGCCAGCACATCGCCCAACAGAATCTCTTGCCCGTCAAAATATTCGGAAACCCGAGCGCGACCATTTTTGTTGGGAAAGATTAAGAGTTGCGCCTCGGCGGTTTTGGCCATAATCTTCATTCGCTCCACTGGCAAACTCGTGTCCAGAGGAACATATGCTGCACCTGCCTTAATGACTGCCAATACCGCAATGACCCACTCCAAACTTCGGTCACTCAGTATGCCAACAGCACTCCCAGGGCGGACGCGCTCTGCCACGACGCCGGCCAAGTAGTTCGTCAGTCGGTCGAGCTCATTGTACGTGAGTCGATCATCTCCAGATTCAATTGCCACTGAATAAGGCCATTTATCCACACCTTTCTCAAAGCATTCTTTGAGATTGCAAGGACCAACGTATGGAGTCGTGAGACCCGGAGAGTTTGTAGTCAAGGAGATCGACTCGCAAGGATCCAGCATTTTCTCACGCACATCGGCGATGGTGTCACATTTTGGATCGAGCAATGCCAGGAACAAATTTCGGAAATGGTTCATCATGCGCTGAATCACTGGATGGGTGTAAATTGACTGATCAAAGATAGCGCGGAAACCAAGGCGATTCTTCTCTCTTTCAACCAGGATAGTTAACCCAAATTCCGGAATATCGGTCCGATTGAAGTGCCACTCATCGTCGTCTGGGAAGTCATGTATATCATGCTCGAGAAACAGCATTGTTTCGAAAGCCCTCGCTTGGCTTTCCGGCATGGCTTGTTGCAATCCCTCAGCGGTTGACCATTGATGAGAGTTCACACGAACTACTAGTCTTTGAATATGCCGCAGCAACTGTGGCTTGGTTTCCAACCCTGACAGGTCCACTGGAAGAGGGCAGCTATTCAGCACAGGGCCCACCACCTCATCAATACCAGGTACATCTATATGACGACCGGAAAATACAGTTCCAAAAAGGACTTGCTCTTGAGAGGTGTAGAACCGCAGTAGAAGAGCCCAGGCAGCGTATACCATTGTGGCTGATGTTACCCCCTGGATACGGCAGATTTGATCAATCACAGACAAAGATAGGTCGACAATAACGCCTGACTCTCCCGGTTTTGTCTTCCCAAGCGGAAGTGCCGGCTTCGGTAGGGTCAGCGGAGTGGCGTTCGCGACTTTAGTCAGTGCCTCTTGCCAGAATCGCAATCCCTCCGCATGCGTTTGAGCGATGCACTGCGGTATTTGATTGGCAATCTGCCAGAATTGCGGCGGATCATTGGGCAAACTCCCTCCCCTCAGAGCAGCTCGCACTTCCTTGGTGATAAGGCCCATGGACCATCCGTCCACACGAGTGTGATGAACAAGCCACAATATGCTGGCTTTCATTTTCTTTTTGTCAATGATCAGCCGGAAAGAGTTAACCGGACGGAATATATTGCAATCGTTTTCAAGTCGAGTCAACTCGAACAAGCGTGAGATTTCGGCCTCTTTGGCATTGGACATGTCATCACCATCGAGTATCAGGTCTTCCCAGTCGTGGCGATATTCAGCATCTAAACTTTGCAGACCCTCAATCAAATCAAAAGAGGTGCGGAAGACAGTGTGTCTCTTCAAGACGCACTCCCAAATGTCCCGAATACGCCGACTGTATCCTGGCTCCGAGCTCCATGGGAAAGCGATAGATACCAACATATAACCCGTTGGGGGATTTCGGATAGAAGACCGTATCATGCCCATCTGTGTTACAGTCATCACAGCGGAGCTTAATTTCGCTTCATGAATTCCGTTTGCTAAGCCAGTCACTGCCTTATCTTGCTTGATAGAACCCGGGCTTGCCTTCAATCTCTCCGATAGCATATGCAACGAAGGTGATTCAAAAATGTCTTGGAACAGAAGAAGTTGCCCCTTCTGTCGCAAATTTGAAAGCAGTTTGATAGCAAGTAGCGAGTTCCCGCCCAGCTCCCAGAAACTGCACTCCATTGAGATGGAACTCAGATCAAGACCTAGAGCATCAGCAACAGCTTCCTGAACGATTTTTGATTGAGTTCCATATTTCCTGCAGGAACTGTTCATCTTCTCAGGGCTGAGTTGATCTTTCAGCTTCTGTACATCAATCTTTCCATTTGGAGTTCGATGAAATACAGTGTAAGCCACAATCTGGTCTGGCACCACGAATGAATCATGGCACTGCGATAGATGACGCCTCATCTCTGTGACGCTGACAGTGTCGGGGGCAACTGCTCCCACTAGCTTGTCTTGGTGCTTGAAGGCAGTGGCCGCTTCCACGCCGGGATACGAGAGCAAGATAGGAAGAACGTCCGTCTCAATGTTGATCAGATACCCCCTATTTTTGACCACACTGTCTTCTCGGCCGCAGAAAACAATCCCTTCCGATGTCCTACGAACACGATCAAGAGTTCGATACACCCTCTCACCCTGTCGATTAAGGAATCTCTCGGTGGTGAGCTCGTGGTTCTTGAAATACCCAGAGGCAAGGCAAGGACCACTAATGTATAGCTCTCCTTCGCTCGATTCTTCAAGCAAATCATTCAAGACCAGTAACTTGGTGCCAGAAATTGGATTTCCTAGCGTAATTGGAAAGTTGGGTCGCAGTTCCGCCATGCTCGCACAAATCGTTGCTTCAGTTGGGCCATAGCAGTTGAAAATTCGACGATGTGGACGCCACCACTTCTGCAACAGCCCTGGGCTTGCTGACTCCCCGCCCAGGAAGATGGAATGGATGCTGCTATATGCATCGGGATTCCCAATGGTGCCTAAGAGCGAAGGCGTTGCCGGAAGCACAGTGCACTTTGTCGCATCCTCGAGAACATTTCTCGGTTCAGACAGAACAAGATGTGCGCCGTTACAGAAAGTACTGAAGAAGACACCCCAGGCCGCTGTATGAGAACTGCATTAGTATCTTATCTTCCACTGAGCATGACAACTGGTTCACAACTGACTTACCATCAAAAGCAAGAGAAAACAAAAGTAGCACACTGTCAGTGGGGCAAAGTCCCAGGTTGAATGGCATTCCCTGATCGGTTCCTTGCCGGACGTAGTTTTCGACACATCGACGCGGAATTACGACTCCTTTAGGAGCGCCGGTTGTCCCAGAGGTGAAGATAATGTACACTGGCTCTTCTGCGCTCCGGTCACAATCCATAATTTTGGTTGTTAAACCAGTACCACATCCTCCATTGTCACCATGGTACGAGCGTTGCACCTCGTCTGCTGTGATTTCGGGAATGTCGTCCACTTGCAGCTTCGTTGGATGAGTGGTGATAACTAGCCGGGGCTTAACGACACCCAGGACTGAGTTGATTCGTGCTTGGCTCCAAGATTCGGCGTCCATGGGCACAAAGCATGCCCCCAGCCTCAGTAGTGCAAGCACTGACGCCACACTCTCCAAAGATCTCGACAGAAAAATTGGGACCGTACTGCCGCCCTCTACTCCGCGGGCGCGAAATAACCCAGCCAAGGACAAAGTAGCCGCTTCCAGTTGCCCGTAGGTGACTGACCGCTCACTTTGTGAACAAGCAATGGAATCTGGTCTGTCGAGGGAATGACCACGAATCATATTCCATAGGGAGCTCATCTTCGGCTGGATGTCATGCCCCAGGGATTCTCTTGAGGCCGACATGGTGAAGCTTGCTCTCGCTGCTATTAGGGCGCCGTGGAGGTGAAATGAGGATGTGAAGAAAACAGTCGAGCTGGACACTCGGCATCGGGTGCTTGACAGATCACCGTAAGGTTAATACTCACGCGGGTAATATCTTCGGCGCATATTCCGGGTGAGGAACTTGGGTGTGGTAGGAACGTGTGATTGATTGTGTAAATCTTTCTTAGGTGGGCTACGGGTTTGGAGGAAGAGTTGGAACCAGTTCTTCATTGATCCGCAGGGCTGTATGCAGCTAAAAACACGACTGGGGAACTATGCAACTATCCGAATAGTGGTTTCTGTCCCAAAAGCTCCGCAGTGATCTGAAACGAAGCGCCCATCCCAGCTAAAGACCCTGAAAATATTGCGTTGGGCACATTCTTCATCGTCCCACAGCTGTCTCCTGCCGCAAAGACCCCCTTGATGCTCGTCTCAAAGAAGGGAGGACCTGCTTTGATATCACCAGTGGGTGTCTGCTCCAATCCAAGCTGCTCCACAAACGGTCCACGAGGCTTGGTAGGAGGCGTATGAGCCAAAAATCCCTCAACCTTCTCACTGCCATCCTCAAATATCAGGCGTACGGCTGCTCTCTCCGGCTGCTTCTCCAATCGCACTATCTTGCGAACATCCACCGTCATAACCGCTGTGGTCCCAAAGCCCGCACTTATTTCTTTGGCGACATCCTCGGCTCCATTGGTATAGATGGTGACATTGTCACAGAGCGCAGCAGCCTGTCGTGTCACATGCAAAGCGAGGGGGGCTTTGGAGAGTCCGCCAATGGCGAGTATTCCTGCAGAATGACATCCTCGCTCCTCAAAGCCTTTACAGAACAGGCAGTGGAATCTGATACCCCCAGGTTAGATTCAACAACTTTGGCAGGTTACGTGTCGTGGAGACAACTCACACGCCCTTGCCCCAGCATTCAGCATAGCCGTCAATGTCAGGGAAGATATCTTCCACCCCGTTTGCGAGAACTAGCTTTTTTCCCGTCCAGATATTATCGTGTTGATCAATGAGAGTGATAGCACCGGAAGAGGCATCTTTCTCGACCTTCAAAGCAATCACCCGGTGAATGGAGATTTGCTCTGGATAATTTTCAAGGAGATTCTGGTTTGCCTTGGCGCGAAAATCGGAGGGTCTGGCATTGTCAAACCCAGGAATTAAATGCATGAACTCGGCTGGGTCATTGCGGTATGTTTCAGCGTCGAAAATGACGGAGGTTTGTTGTTGACGAGCCAGAGAAATTGCGGCTGTCAGACCGGCCGGGCCAGCACCAATAATGAGAACGTCAACCGCAGTTGCCATTTGGACGCGTGTACTTGAAAATCGAGATAAAAATTACTATGAAAATAGTTTGTTATATTAAATTCAGGAGATAAAAGGTAGATTATGAGAAAGATGGCTATTTCTGAGACCCAAACGATCATTCTGCCCGCCCTGCTAGTGCACAAGCTGGGAATGTAAACAGTGTCAAGCATGTTTTTTACGTGCCGAGATAATCGCCGTCAATACACAATTGCATAAGGATCATGCGTCGCTAAATCTTTCTACGGAGCTAATTGAGTCTACTTGCGGGGTCTGTCCCTCGAGGTCCTCAAATCTCTACATCGGCGGGTACCCTGCGCGATATTAGTCTTCATTCTGCCTTGCAGCATCTCAGAAAAAGATATGTCTCCGAAGGAGTGGAGTGAAGTTATCTTTACTTCTGAATTATCTTGGGGCCAGGTGATTTCCTTATTGCGTACCTGGCAACATTGGCACAAAATCTGCCAATCTCTTCTTAGATCTTCTTGCTACTAGAGAACAAGAGCCACACAAGGAAACAAAAGAAAAGGTAAACAAAGAAATATTGGTCCATCTAGCAAGAGAAGCAATCTGTCCGGGGAAAAAGCAGAGAAAAAGAGGAGAATGGAAAGGAAGGGCCATTCTGTAGAGGAAGTGGAAAGGCAAACAGGAAAGAAGAGAAAAACCAGTGGCGCTTGGTGTAGCGACATGCCTCGGGTCAGACAAGGAAACCTCCATCACTACTACATCACATAGTCAGCGCTCTGCTCGCAAATCAATAGACTACTTGGACGATCTTATCCATGGTGTTATACAAGTGTCGAAAAAACATCTTTATTCTGTTCGGGTTCTTGACCATAAACTTCTTTCAAGCTGACCCACAAAAGATCATCTCTATATTCAATCCGGAACTCTACTAAATCCCTTCAGGCTTTTGACCCCAGACAAAGTAGACCCTCAGGGCAACCTTATGAGTTTTCAGCTCTTCGGCGAAACTTTTAGGCAAGTCGGTCCACTGTTGTTCACTGAGGCCAATCATTTCCGGTCTGGGAATGTCAGACTTTGCGCGCCATATCAGGAGGAAGGAGCCTTACCTAGCAACGGATTGGAAAAAGCCCAAGATGGACAACATGTTTCGGACACCCCGCTCGCCTATCTCCGGATCCGGATGTGCCGACCCAGCAATCATGTCGACAGCTTTATACCCTACGTTCACGAAGCCTGCTTGGGAGAGCCGCCCAGTCAGCTTTGTGGCAGCAAGAGGATCCGATACAACGCTGCTTGTCAATTTGTGAACAGCCTGAACAGCCTTGCACGACTCAATTGGCTCTGAGACAGGTGTCTGGAAATCCATCTCAACGAGCTGAATCCAGCCACCTGGTTTCACACATCCAGTCAGGTTGGAGATAATTTGCGGAACCTCCTCAGACTTGAACAATGGAATGACGAAGCGTTGGTGAACAAAGTCAAAGGCATCTGTCCAGTGTACTGGAAACTCTTCAATAAGATTTTGCTGCACGATTTCCAAAGGAGGTTTGACATCGAGAGGCGGATATCCCTCGGGGCTGTTGATTGCGATTGTAAGCACACTGAGAAAAGGCCAGAGCCACAGAGGCTTACGCATTATCGAAACCCACGAATTCAGTATCTTGTGGGAAGACTCTCTTCGCGTCTTGCATCCAGTAGCCTTTTTTCAATCAGTAAGGAAAACCATGTTGTCAGACGCAGGCCCCATACCGTCCGCGGTAGCAGCGTCCAGAACCCGCATGCCAGGGCGTCTTAAATCAATCGGCGCGAGCACCAGTCCATTGGCACCACCTTTCACCCATTCATGCTGGTTTTGCATACGCTCCGCTTCTTCCACATTGCGAGGCAAGAAGTATCTACCTGCGACTTCTTTCTTCTGTTCTTCGGAGAACATGTTGGCTAACGGCAATGGTGTTTCCAATTGTAGGTTGGATGAGCTGCTTTTTCACTGGATAGAATTTCAAAGCCGAGCCCTATCCATTAGACTGTTATATGGTTATATACATCTTAGCCGCCGATCCTTTGATCTGTCCACAAGCGAACGCCCCAAAGGTCCTGTAAGAACAATGGAATGTAACCGATAATTGTCGGAGAGTAAGGTCTGCAATCAAAAGTCACGTTAGAACTTCAGTAAATGTCTCAGGGTATTGAATGAGAATGAACCAGTTTTCGGCGAATATCACGAGTTGATTGAAGTACAGGGGGGACCTTGGAGCCAACGCTTTAAAATGGCCGAAATCGATTCCGCGGTGTCGAGGAAAGTGGGGTTAATAAAGTACATTCACAATGGTTTAGTGTCATTTGTATCATCGTTTTTCTTGGCGGGATTCGTCTAATGGGGCCGTAGAATGGGTAGAAGCTTAGTGGGCCCCCTGAAACAAATGCCCATGCAAGCGAAGAACTGAACTGAATGAATGTAGAAGATAACTCGGCCTCAGGTTCAACCTTTTAGGTTTCCACTATTTAGGATTCGGCTGTTCAAAACCTCAAGTCTATAATTCCAAGGAAAAGGGTCATATAGATATAATTGGCTGTTGTTGGTTGCCAAGGGCGATCAGCTCCCAGCCCAGCCTCTTGGATTGTAGAATTGTATAGCCCACGAACGCAAGGTGGCTCACTTCTGCCTGTATCCATCAGCCAAGAAATGATCGATCAATCTACACTCGTGAACTGTTCGCATTCTTGCGTATCGGTTTAGCACCAGCTGATGTACTTTGGTATCGTGGGATGGCAATGGAGCATTTTGCGAGGAGGTCCTGTTTATCTCGGATTCCGTGACGTTTGGCGTGTGGCTCGATCTTAGTGCCAGATGGAGGGGCCTAGATGGAAAGACTATATCCTATTCCCCGCGAAGGCCTGACTCCGTCCGTCCTCGGGATTGAAATACCAGAAGAAAGCCATCGTCATTTATTCGCAGTTGATGCTCATGGGGCATCACATCAAGTTCTTCGGTGGCACACCAGCTGCAGACCTAGACAAAATTATAGTTACAAGTGGCTCGGGGTTATAATCAACGCCAATCACCAAAGCCTTTCTATACGTCCAAATTCACGATACCTGCAATCATCAATAAACTCGACATTCGGCATTTTATCCATCTAAGCCTTGCTCCCCTCCGCAACAGCATATCGACTCCACCGCCGAATAACGGGACCATAGATATAAAACACGTATGGCACAGGCACCAGCAAAGCACTAATACATCCGAGAATAGTAAGTGTCCAATGAACACCCATATTCTGATAGAACGGGATCCCAACAATGGTCATGCCCCCTGCAGCACAATAACGGGAAACCGTCATGAATCCCAGTGCCGATGCAGCATAGATACTGTACGAGTCAATGACATACATGTACGAGCTGATGAAGACGCAGATGGTGCCGAAGCCGAAGAGGGTGGAGGCGAGTATAGGTGACCAGACTGATATCGACTCCTATAGAAGATCGGTTAGAAAGAGGATTCTGAAAAGGGAGATGAGGGCCAGGGCCACTCACAAAGTCAGTCCATCCCATCCAGAAGAGACTGATTGGGATAGCAGGGGCCCCGAACATGGCAAACCACAGCCGTATCTCAGGTGGGGTGTGCACACCATCAAGGGCATGCGGATCAACGGCCGGGTCAGCACCATTGACTGTTTGTGCAGCCTGAGTGAATTCCTTCTTCGTCCACTTATAGATTGGGAAGACAAGGAATGTAGCCAGCAAAATACCGACGTACATCGCAACCCAAACGATGTTGGTCAATCCTTGCGATAGACCATGCACATCGGTGAAGATGTAAGTATATCCATCGAAAAAGGTGAACAACACGATGTACAACACGGTCATATACAACGAGATCAACAAGATAATCGGCTCGTGGATGGTAATCAGGAACTGGCGCTTCATTGCACCGCTGATACGGCTGAATAGCGCGATTTTCTCCATGTCCATCTCCGAGCGGAAGCGATTATCACCAGTGATTCTTCGCAGATGCTTGCCCTTCCACTTCAAGAGAAGTGGCGAGTATGTCTCTGGCTGAAAAAGGACGATCAAGACCAGAATGGCGCCGGACATAATGAGGATGATCCATGCTGTCCAACGCCAGGAGAGAACACCGGTTTGACCCATGTACGAAGCAACGACTGGGCCCATCACTGGGCCTCCAAAAGAAAGAATTGCGTACATGGGGAAGTAGATCGTCTTCTCTAGTGGATTCCATAGATCGGCGATGGTCCCGCCTGCACAGGTAAGTGGTGGACAACCGAAGATGCCAGCTAGAAAGCGGAAGGCCAGCTGAGCGCCAATATTGGGTGCGAGTGCAGAACCCATGATGAAGATCATGAATAGAGTCAAGGACGCTGTGTATACCACATTGCGGCCTAGGATCTCAGATAGCGGGCCGCTAACAAGAGATCCAGCTGCGAAACCAAGCAGATATATGCCTAGAGTAGAGGAATAATTAGCTTCTATTTGATAGCCATGGGCAATATTAAGCAAAGTCAGGTTAAATACCAGTGACAAGAGATCCCACAACATCGCTCACGCCAAAAGCCGCCGTGTTCTGTGGTAAAACACCCGAGTTGATCGACGATGCCGCACCAACTACCCATGCCAATGCCGACACAAGCAATGTCGCGACAAGCCGGCTCGAGAAACTATAGTTCTTCGGATCCTGCGGATCATCCTGGCCATCCCAGCCAACAATGAATAAATCAGCCGGCTGATTCGTCGACGCAAGTTGTTTCTGAATATCGACACCCCCGAGGGAATACGCTAAGGCTGTCTTTTCGGAGCGCTGGGTTTTGCTTTTCTCCAGCGGTTCGGGATTTGATGTGACTATTGCGTCCTCTTCGCAGCTGATTCGATCTGTACTTTCGATAGAATTGACAGAATCCGAGCCCGACGAAGAGCTCGGCGTCGGGTCTCTTTTCACGGTAGAACTGGCATTGCGCTGGGTATATGCGTGGTCTAGCTGGGCGCGGACAGAGTCTCCCAATCGACGATACTGCAGATAGGACTGCATTTTCACACGTCGGGATTAGAGTGTAATTTTTCGCACGATGGGTTGTTTTCTCACCGGTTATAGGCGTAATGGGCTCTTTCCCGAGTATGGGCGTTGGATATAAAACCGAATTGGACAGATTCAGGATTTTTTTTTCTTCATTCATCAGTCTTGCGGACCTTTTGCTGATAAATCCCGGGGCGATTGAGTCAGCGAGACTATCGGCAATATTCATGCCGGATCATTCGAGGTCGGCATGACTCCGGGGTGTGGGTCGCTTGCGTAGGGCCGGTACATATTTGAGGTTCATCGTGGAGTTGGTAATCGAATTTCTACCGGGAGATGAGATCGTCAGACAATGTCCTATGAAAGTTAGAGAAGAAACCCGGAACTGAAATTTATGCGATATAATCGATGTATCAAAGGGTGTGTTGATAATGAGCTCACTAGACTGTATGTCCATTCAGTCAGGTCTGCTTGAACTCTGAGCCGAGTCGGGCTCGGATTACATGTCTCCATCGGAAGCGCAGGCGGGTGGAGCCGCTCGGCCAGATGTCCGACCGAGATCCATAGTTGAGAAGGGCCGGTCAATCAATCGTTGTGTGAGGTCATTGGGACCTATCAATGTACAGTAGACAGGGCTGAATCATTTCAAATTATTAATACATATCCGGTCATGACCGGAGTATACGGCAGATCATCCCTGGCACTTGTTTTGGAAACCATAATATGAATGATATAGACAGGCACAGAATTTCAATGGCAGGAAACGACGATAGTTCATATTATGTTCTTTCTTTCCGTGATTTGCAAAATATTTCATACTTTTGATATGCCGCAAGAGCCCAACAAGCCCCGCAAACCGAAGGCCAGAGCTGGATTCTTCACAACACGAATGCATTGCGCGACGAGCCCATGGCATAGGCTAACTCACGATGCAGGGTTCCAATTAAATACATAAACATTAACCACTGAATATTGATACAGCGAAGTGTAGAGCCACCCGTCCGAAAAGTGGAGTGTTCAAGTCAAAAGGACAGATTAGAAATCAAGAAAAATAAAGGGTATCATCAAAAAGCGCAGCCAGGCCAGGTCAGGCCAGACCAGAGCAACTCTAAGCCTCAACCTGAGGTTTTCCCTCCGCCTTGCGCTGAGAATCAATCAATTCCTGACGCGCACGCTCTTGCTCCTCAAGACCGGTCTTGCGAATGGTATGCGTCTTGGTCAATTCGCGAGGGCGAATAAACAGGGAAAGAATGAAGCCGAGGCCCGCCATGGCAGTGTAGAAAATCCACATGCGGTTCAGAGCGAAAGTAAAGGCCTCGAGAACGACCTCGCGCTGGGACTGGGTCAGACTCTTGATGAGTTCCTTGGAGGAACCGGCGAAGGAAGAGGAGATTTGGGCGGTGCGCTCGGGGCCGATGGCTGCGATGAGCTTGTCGGCTTGTTGACCGATCACGTTTTGGTAGATGACGGTGCCCAGAACGACGGACATGGAGGTTGACAGCTGGCGGACGAAGCCGAATGTTGCAGTTGCAGTCGCCATGTCCGCAGGGCGGATGTTGGCCTGGAAGGCGACAAGGGGTGCTTGGAAGTTAGGACCGACACCGATACCGCCGATCAGCTGGTAGATAATGATACGCGGCCAAGAGGCGTAGGGCTTGAGGTCAATCAGCAGACCGAAGCCGAGGGTCATGAAGAATAGACCGGCGACGATCATCTCGCGGTAGCGACCGGTCTTCTTCATGACGATTCCCGTCGCGGCGGAGACGACGGAGAGCGAGAGGACCATAGGCAGGGTGTAGACACCGCTGAGAATGGGGGAGGCCAGTAGAACGGTTTGGAAGTAAAGTGGGAGGTAGTAAGCGCCAGAAATGAAGACGAAGCCGTGGCAGTAGCAGACCATTAAAATCAGAATGTTGTACCACTCGTTGAACAGGCGAGGAGGAATGATGGGGTACTTGGCGAGCTTCCACTCGGCGAGCATAGCCAGAATCCAGACAAAGATGCCGAAGATGATGAGGCAGATAACAGTGGCTGACTTCCAGGGGTAGTTGACGCCGCCGAATTCGAGGCCGAAAAGGAACATAAGGGTGCCGCCGATGATCAGGAATGTTCCTGCCCAGTCGATGCTGCGCAGGCCAGCCAAGAATGGCGTCTTGGGAGATTCAATAGACAGGAAGAAAAATAGAATGAGAAGGGAGATTCCACCAATGGGCACTACAGGGCTTGTTAGCTTGAAGTTTCAGTTGTTTGGCAGGGTGTACATACAGTTCAGGTAAAAGCACCATCTCCAAGTAACACTCGTGGTAAAGGCACCACCGATGATAGGTCCCAGTGCACCAGCAATCGCCCAAGTAGCACCGAAAAGCCCATAGTACATGGGGCGATCTCTATAAAGAAGGGTTAGCATTGCTGCGGCCAGAAGATGAACAAGGGTTCAATATACCTCATACTGAACAGATCCGTCACACTAATATTGGCCATGATAATGATACCTCCACCACCAACACCTTGAATAGCACGACCGGCCAGGATCATGGCCATGTTCTTAGCCAAGGCACAGATCAGACTGCCAACCAGGAACCACACGTTGGCGAGCAGGATAATCGGCTTGCGACCCCAAATATCACTGATCTTGCCCCAGAGCGGAATACAAGCCGCATTCGCAAGAAGGTACGACGACGCAATCCACGAGTAGCCACTCTCCGAGGCACCAAAATCAGCCGCGATCGTCGGCAAAGCCGTTGAGATAATGGTCATATCCAGCGCAGCCAGGAACAGCGCCAGACAAAGCGCAGTCATAACGACGATGATCTTCTTCTTGCCCATCTTCGCAGCTTGCGACGGCGTGCGGTCCAGCGGCGCGCCAGAGGGTTGTTTCTTGATCGCATTATCCTCGTCATCTTTTTCCGGGTCCTCAGCTGGGACAGATGTATCTAGGTCATTGTGCTCTAGCTCCTTCTCTTGCGCAGCGGGAGAGGGTGTCTCGACGGGAGATTTTTCCGATGGAGTCTGCGAGACGACGGTGTCGCCGCTCGACGAGTCGTGTTTCTGCTGCACGCCCGTCATCGCGGGTGAAAGCTCAAGCGAAACTGAAGAAAATCTCGACGGTGACCAAGCGACAGAGAAAGGGAGAATCGTTAGGTAAAAATTTCAAGCGGGGGTCAGACGGTCGCGACCAGAAACCGGTAACGCCTCGGCGATTAGAATCGACCGATTGATCGGCGCGCAAGTTCTGCAAGGAAAACCCCGGTGGCCACGAGGCTCTCAAGAAGGATAAATAGTCGTGTCAGAACCGGTAGAACTGAAGGTTTATTGAGAAACAGTTAGCGAGGCATGGCTTGGTTTATATGTGATCTTGGCGCTCGTGTTGGAACTTGGAAGAGTCCGTCGGGGAAGGAAGCTCGGAGTTAATTCTGGGGCTGCCAGAAGGAATCGGTCGGCGGAGGTTGTGGAGGCCGAAATGCCGAGAAGATGATGAGTACAGTACGTCGAGGGTACATGCGGCTCGGAGAAATCGAGATCGGTGTAATGAGATAGGTGTGCGTCTAGCGGTGTGAAAATTCCAAAGTTGGCGGTGCATTCGGGGAATTGCTTGCATGAGTCAATTTGATGTCGGTCATCGCATAGCGCATGCCATGTCCGATTGTCCGTTGGTCAAAAAAAAGCAAGGGCTGCCAAGACTTGGCCCGTGGACAACGAACTATACCACGTAATCACATGATCACAGGCCAATATAAGAAGTAAAATAGTGATGGCTAGGTATGATCTCACTCTCAACCCCATGGCTGAATAAAAAGAACAGAAATATACTCACTGCTATATCAAAATCAGCTCGCTGAATTGCAGGCCCGAGCTGACAAAGTGACAGATCAGAAAAGTCGAAACTACATGTTTGCTGTGACTCCAAATCTAAGCATGAAAGGGTTATTACCAACTTCCAGTGACACCAGGTACTCTCCCCCCTCCGATGGCCTAGTGGTCTCCAACTGAAGACCTTTGGATGTGCCCCCGGAGCAAACAAAAAAGATACAGGCCCCCAGTGCTGGGCTCCGCTCCGCTGGTGGCCGGGGCACACCCCTAGGCGGGGGAGAGTGGGTGGGTTGGGATGCGGGGAGGTGAAAGCACCTCCTCGTGGCACAAGTTTTCTTATATTTTTTTTGAAAAAAAAAAAAAAAAAAAAAATTTAATACAATCTTTTAATTAAGCTCAAGATTCTATATAATTATCTTAACTCCTATAGAGGCCTTTTTGAAGGTGTTAGAAGGGTTTGAAAGTTGTACTGTTAATTGGGTTTGGCATCAGGACGACACCGTGGGATGCCCCGATGCAGCATCGGGGCGAAGCATATCGGGGACGAGAGGGTTAGGGGTTCGATTCATGGGGGAGGGGATCCCGTTTATTTCGAATCATGACAGGCGGGCTTTTTTCTGTTCGCAAACAAAATGGGCGCCACATGGACAGCTGAACAATCATGTCTGAGATGTCTGAGAGCAGGACAAAACATCCGATAGTGCTCCGAAGCCATGAAGACACATTTTTAATGTTATGCTTTTTGAGTTTCGCTAGGCTCTTATGAGACGGTGTTATATCTAGCCATTTAGAATTTGTTTCACAGGAAGATCTGACGACCAAAGGCAGAACTGCCATAACTTCTTCCGATGACCTACAACACGGATAGAGAGATCTAAGAAGATTCTGAATTGGTGGAACAGTTTCCTTACAAGACGGATTGACTGGAAAACGCCCGAATCAACATGCAACGGCCTTTGGCTGGAACTCTATCACGAAGCAGATGGGGAAGAGAATAGGATATGGGTATAATGGGGAGAAACGTCAACAGATCGAGAACCAGAACAAGAAACGCGATCCAAAGCAAGTCCCCACGAAGAAAAAGCGCAACGGAGAATGCAAAATAGACAAAGAAGGAAACCATATGCAAGTGTGAGAGCATCGCAAAATGAAAGCGTATTAATCCTGCAGCAGGATGATTTCTGCAACGTCTCGGTCAGAGATTGCTTTAACTCGACTCGAGCCATCCAAATCAGCTCAAAAGAGGCTAGAACTTACCAGTCAAAAACTCCTCAAAGCTCACGGTGATATATCCATCCCGATCCTCGTCGTACCGTTTAAACACATCCGTCATCCGCTTCAGGCTGATACACGCCTGCACAAACAGATCAAAGCTCATCCCATTCTGACCCGGACTCCTCGAGGGCGCATTAACCTGCCGCGTCTTACTTTCAAACGCAGTAAACAGCACAGACACAAACTTCGTCGTAAGACGGTACCCGAACGCGACCAGCGCATTCTCGAACTCCTGCAAGCTAATGCGCCCACTGCGGTCCACGTCGAACCGATCAAATAACTCCCGCCACGCCGCGAGGTACTTCCACAGCGAAACGAACTCGTCAAAATTGATGATACCATTTCCGTTCCGATCGAACATTCGGATCATCATCTTCACCGTGCGCGGGTGGAACGATGTATAGTCGCCGTTCACGAGGGCAGAGCCGAGCTCGTGCTCGGTGAGCGAGCCGCTATGCGAGGAGTTGGCTGCGCGGAAGAGAGGGAAGAGCTGTTGCGGGTCATCGCTGGGAGCTGACAGAGGCGGGGGTTGGGGGGATTGAGGAGGGCGCGAGGCGGGCGGGGGTCGGTTACGCTGCGGCTGAGATGGAGGAGGTCCGAAGCCGTAGTTCTGAGGAGGTGGTGAGGGATGCAACGGGTGAGGTCGGTATTGGCCTTGGTTTGGGGGAGGCACGTTGGCGGGCGAGGGTCGGCCGTTGTAGGAGTTCGCGGGAGGGGCGTTGTTGTATGCGTGCGGCGGAGGACCATTGGAGACTGGTACTCGAGAGGGTACTCCACCGCTAGACGCTGACTGTGGTGGTGGACGAGAGGGAAGCGGCTTCTGGCTCTGACCGTGGCCTCCAGACACCTGCATGTTCCCTATCATCTGCGCGACCTGGCGACGTTTGGTTTAGTTTGGCGGGGATACACGCAACAACATCTTGGCGCAACGTGGAGATTTACCTGCTCTGGCTCAGCGTGCCTACGCCATCCCACAGGGTTAGTGATCAGAAACTCTTCCAGAATATTGTACCTGGGGCTCAGAACTTACGCTGGCAGCGCGTCGGGATTATAGCTTTTGTTGTAGGCCATGGTCGCCTAGCACTGACGCAATCCAAGGTGGAGCGCGAGGCACAACCAGGGATGAGATCACCTTTCTCGGATAAGATATCAGACCAAGCAATCAATCCGCCCACAATCCAATGAGTGGTGGAACGGGAAGATAAAAAGAGTTGGATCAAGAGGATATGAAAGGAAATTCGAGGGGCCAAGTGGAAGAAGGATCAGGACAAGGTTGCTCACGTTCGCCAAAGCGGAGCCGTGGGGCGGCTCAAGACGATTTTGAGTGTTTGGCTGTTTGCCCAACCGCCGAGAAAGACGAACTGTCCGCCAAGTAAAAGTTGGAGCTCACGCGTGACGCCAGTCCTTTTGCTTTTCCCCCACTTGTCGACCCAATTGTATCGATCAAGTCAAAAAGGCACATATGGCCCAGGTCGAGGGAATTACCAATTAACGAACCTCTTCAACCCCCAGGGCCAGTTCAGGCTGTTCAGCCCTATCGCTGCGCGCTTCGCCAAATCGTTCGAAAGGAGTCGCCAGGCCAGTGGCCACAAGGGGTATTTCGCCGCGGAGATAACCACGGACCTCTTCTTAGGGCGCTAAGCTCCACTTTGAAGTTTGGTTATATATTTGGGATACGATTATACGAGCCCCACGTAGTTTAAGGCCGGACAATTTCTCTCCCTCTCAGCTAAGCTTGCTGGATAATCGTTCGCACTTCTGCAGCCTGCTGCTCCAACACATCAAGAATCTCTTCCCACGCCTTGGCTTGGAATTCTTTCCCTTCAGTTCCCGTGGTGAGGGCCTTGGACTCGCTAGAAATTGTTAGGAAACTTCATCAATTGCCTCAAATCGTTGAGTAACTTACTCCAGATACCCATCGTTCCGCCAACATTTGCCCTGCGCCTCTGCGCCTTGGAGCACCCCGGACACCAACAGGCGACTGCCCTGTTCGGTCGTACGTGCAAAGAGCTTGTACATGATCCAGACAAGCCATCGCTCGTAGAACCGGTCATATTGTCGTCCAAGAGACGATTGGCAAAGCCCAGGGCTAATGGTATTGACAAGGACGGGCAGTGTGCCGTCATCGTTGCGAACAAGATTGGCGATATTCTTCATGGCATACTCCAGGAGCAACTTCGAAATGCCATATTGTTTTGGCCCGTGGAACTGATCTGGAGAATTTAGATAC
Source organism: Penicillium goetzii (assembly GCA_037043885.1). NCBI lineage: Eukaryota > Fungi > Ascomycota > Eurotiomycetes > Eurotiales > Aspergillaceae > Penicillium > Penicillium goetzii. Next base: position 69,343 of record JAWLST010000039.1, read on the forward strand.
TCCAGTAATGGCCCCTCAGTCCGAAGACTTTCAGCTTTCACGCGCACAAATTGTTGACTGGACACGACACTAAGATGCGTCGGCTCGGCATCAGAGGAGCTCGCTCTCAACTTGGGAAGAAGCAAGAGCGCCAGTAATGACGTTGACAACGTGTTGACCTGTAGAGTCTCTTCCCACTTCTCGGCTGACTGTGTGTACTCGCGGTTCCACAAGCCAGCATTGAGCAGAGCGACATCCAATCGCTTGAGCTCACTGTTGGCACGATTGGCGAAGCTTTTCACGCTTTGGAAGCTGCTCATCTCGAGCTCCCAGATTTGGATAGTGCCAGGGCGGTTGGTGCATTTCTCAAGCTCTAGCTTTGCCTCATTGCCACGTTCCAAGCTGCGACTACCGATAATCAGGGAGTCGACGCCGAGATTGAGAAACTTGATGGCAGCTTCATAGCCCAGGCCCGAGGTCGCGCCTGTCAACAACACCGTCTTGCCGGCGAAAGAGGTGAAAGGGTCTGTTGGGGGTGTGTACTGCATTTTGAGTAAGCGGAAAAGCCCTGCCATTTTGACGGGCTTGGATCCTTGTCCGAAAATAATGCGCGAAATGAGGAGGAAATAACCTCCGCCAGAGGACCGACCAAGCATTGACTTCACTAGCTGAATGCCTCAGGCAGGCCAGGTGATAACAACTGGCTTAGTCATGTGCCCTGTGCCCGCAACTTCGTGCCCGGCGGACCGCGCCAAGACCTACACTAACTACTCGATAGGGAAGGTTGACGTCGAGTCCGAGGCCACAATCACTAGCCGCTCTAGAGGAAGACGACGTTATAGTCCAGCTATGAGTCGAGGTTTTGTATGGCAGCCTTGAGGAGTTTTTTGTTTTAGATCCGAATCTACGTGAGAAATTTACTTGTATTTGTCTCGGATTCGGTTCTCGGATTCAATACGAGATCCGAGCCCGAGAGCTCAGATTCATCCAATAGCGAATAGTTCTGGCCCCTTATGGCGCTTCCAGCAAGAATTGATGTTCTATGGCAACCAACTCTACATATATGCTTAATTAGTTTAAGCATTATGATGCAAGCAAGCTCAAACTAGGAGAGGATGTGATCGTTTTCGGTTTAATTGTCCAGATTCTCTCCTTCGGATTCTTTGTGGTTGTTTCGGTTATATACCATAAGAGAATCTTGGTTGATCCGAGGTCCTGTAAGCGGGGAAAATTACGGTTAAAATCGGTGGCTCTAGTGCTTGTCGAGTTTTGTTTTCAGATAGTTTAACCAACCGTGCTAGAAAGCGGCATGGTTGGCCACGGCCGAGCCTCAGCAGCAGAGCCTCAACCCGATCAAACACGGAGCTAGCCGGAGTACTAAGCGCTTGCGCCTTAGCGGACCCTAACTCACAAGCTCAACCCCTTTTCAATCCACAATCACCGTCCTCCAAAGTTTTGTGTGTGCTTTCTATTGCAGGAATTGCCTCAAGTGACGGGTCAAGTCGCTGCAATGTCTGAGTTGACCAGGCTTCCAGCTATTGTTCTTATACACATTATCTCTCTACTGGACAATAAGTCTGTCAAGGCTTTGCGACTGACAAGCAAGGAACTGAGAGGCTTTGCTGATCGAGTTTTATTTCGAACGATTTCGTTATACGACACCCCAAACAGTTGCCGACATTTGAAGTCCGTTCTAGGTCAACCTCATCTTCGAGAGGAGGTCTTCAGGCTGAATCTGCATACTGTAGAAAACGACTACGTGAGTCTTCCCGCCAATCCCATGCCCCATTGAAAATTCATCGTATTCGCAGCTTTCAGTGATCTGTCTGGCTGACTATAAATCGCTAGGACACTGATGAAGAAGAGGAAGTTGAGCCTCCGCATGGATGGGAAGAGATTTTGGAACAGATGTCGAATTTGCCAAATCTTCAAAGCGTATCTTTACGCTTCGACAAAAAATGTGCCTCGGATGGCTCGGGGTATGATTTCACATACATATATGCTCCTCAGACTGAGACGTATCGGGCAACACTCTTGCGATGGCTATTTGCGGGTTTAACGGACTTGCGTCAGCCGATAAGAGAGCTTGCGATTCAGAACCATCAGAATTTGACTCCTATATCACGCACAGTGTCCAATTGGATGGATGGAGTTTTTCAGACCCTGGAAGTCTTGAGACTCAACGTGGTGCATGAACGCGACTTTGCGGCTCCCGAGGATGAGATCGAGGTAAGACATTGGATTCCTTTCTTGGCCGTGAGACAAGTTCATGCTGATATGATGAGTTGATATAGAAAGAGCCTGTACATGAGTTCTTCAGACGTGTTTTGCCGTCGTTTTGGCTGAAACCCTCAATGTCCTCACTGCGAAAGCTTTCGCTCTATTCATCGTTTCCATGGGGCTTCTACCCCAAAATCAACATGGAAGGGGTTCACTTTCCCAACCTCGAGTCCTTGACTCTAGGAAATTTCTCCTTTGGCGACAACAGACAATTGGACTGGATAATAGAGCATTCATCCACACTCAAGGAACTGTACATGGACCGCTGTTTTATAGTGTTCTATGTTCGGATTCGTGATGATGAAGACATGCTAGAGAGGACGCCTCTGATGATCTCTGATATGAAACGCGTTCCAGATCAATCTGAGCGTCTAATCCATCACTATCCGCGTCGGTGGCATGACTTCTTTAAATCCATCCAAAACGGCCTTCCCCAACTATCTCGTTTTGGATTCGGGACCAGTCCGTTATGGGAGCAGAACAAGATGCCATTTGAAAAGGAATGGAATCTGGTGGATAAATTAACACAAGACCGCTACCGCCCATTCCTTGGTGAATTTGAATTCTATCCGTTTCATCTTGGTTCAGGAGTCGAATGGCCAAACTGTGGTCAGCAAGATCTAGATGCCCTAAACGCATTGCAACAGGCAATTGGACAAAGGGCCGACTAGGGCTAGGTGATGACCGACAGTTGTCTCTTTGCATGGGATTTGAGAGACATATTCATCTTATTTTGGCAGTCTTAGGAGTGATGTGCAAGTTCGACGGCCCATATCTTCCTTGTGTATATCGATTGAGTTCAACACCAGCAGAAGAGTGTGGGGAGGCTCCGTTACAGCAGCCGTCGATATTTCAACCAAGTCGAATAACCTCTGTAACTAGTAGAGATCTCCTCTCCCGCCGATAGGGTTGGCATGCTGATGCTCCTGTCTTTCCTGGGGTGAATCACATTTCCACAGCTTTAACGATCCTCTCCAGCGCAAGCTCCAAATAATCCCTGGGCTGCGTGAAAACAATCCTAAACCACCCATCCTTCTCCGACCCAAACAGCGCCCCACTAGCCAAAAACACCTTCTCCTGCAACAACCGCTGCATAATCGTCTCCCCAACCTCCTCCTCTACAGGAACCTCTGGATGCAGCTCCCGGTATCTCTTCCCGAGATCCACCCAAAGGAAAAACGCAGCATTACAGCCAGTCGCGTGTTCGATACGGTGTTTCTTCAAAAACTCCACCGCGAATGAATAAGATTCTGAAAGTCTCTTCTGATTCTCCTCGATATACGCCCCCGTGAACGCATCATCTTCCAATAGACCCGCGACCATATGGTCCGCGATGCCCGAAGAATACGAATACAGCGAGATCGCCCTGAGTGCGGCGTGGAATTCGGCACTGAACTGGGAGATAATCACGCCGAGGCGGATACCGTTTGCGCCAAAGTCTTTACTCATGCCCCAAAGTACATGCACGAGCTTGGGGTCAATGATACCCTGCAAATCAATCGAGAGCGCGGACTCGAATTTGACTGGTGGAGGGTATTCGTCTACAGTATTCTCGAAGACGGATAGCGCGTAGATCTCGTCACTGATTAGGTGGATCTGATACTTTTGGCACAACTGCATCAACTTGATGATCACCTCGCGGGGGTAGCATCTGCCCAGCGGGTTATGCGGGTGACATAGCATCAAGGCTTTGACTCTCTTGCCGCTCGATTTCTGGAACGAAAGAAGGGCGTCCTCATATTTGGACACAGCCTCAGCGCTGAAGGGATCGACGTCGTCGAAATTCACGGGGACAACCGTTGCACCCGGCCGCGTCGAAAGATCTGGAATAAACGTGCCGTAAAACGGCCTTCCGAGCAAGATGCCCTCTCCGGGATCTGCAAACGCCCATGAGACATGCTCGATGGCAGGTGAGACGCCGTTCGTGACGACTAACTGCTCCGCATCCAGCGGGGTGACGGGTTTCAAGTGGCGGTTCAGAAATTGGGCGATTGCACGTCGAAGTCTGTTTGAGCCGCCGCCGCCGTCGTTGTAGGTGAGGTATTCAGCGGGTAATTCTGGATTCTTGTTGAGGTATTGTAGTAGTTCGGTGTGCATGAGCGCGTTCTCTGCAACGCCAACATTGACATAGCCATTTGGGTTGGACGATGGGCACCAGGTGTCGACCAGGATGTCCCACATCAGGTTCTGGGCAGCTGCAGCGGAAGCATCTTGAGCGCGAAGGGAGAGGGTAGATTCCTTCTGCTGTGCCATTTTGATAGAGATCGAGACTCTAATCGACTAAGATAACCTGTCTGCTTTCGGAAAATTTTTGCACCGCTTGAGTAGGGTTTATGGTGCGGGATCTTATGAATCCCAAGGTTGTTCTTGATCTTGGACTTGATGGATAAGAGCTTTTTCGCTCCGCTATGGGATCGTGACTCACGATTTCTCGCTAGTGCTGAAGAAGCCTCGTATAATTCAGAGTTTGGAGAATCGGCTATCTTCGGGGTCAAGCAAGGGCCGAGAGTCAGGAGTGGAGCCACGTCTGAGTTTGAAATATGGGCGCCGCTTTATCGATGACATGTCGATAGCCACGATCAATCCTATAGAAACTATGCACATTGAGTTGAGCACTCTGTGCAGCATAACAGATAAGTAATGAAGTTCTTATTTCGTTGTATATACATCTTCACGAACTAGGTACTCCCCACCATTAAATGCACACGCCATACACTAAATCCCCCAAGGCTCAAGCTAAATTTCGGCTTTTGCTCCCCCAATCACACACCCGTACATCCCACCAAACCCCGAACTCCCCTCCGACCTCCTCAACAGCTAGCTAGCTCTCAGCTAAGCAAGCTCCCATCCCAACCTAACTCCAATACCCAATTATCCACACTCTAAGCACCAAAAGCCTGCTCCTGCTTAGCACCCTCGACCGCAGCAAGGTAACTCGGGCGATCCTTGACGTAGAACTCAATATCAACCTTGCCCCGCAGGTTCGCCTCCCCACCGTCCAGGGTACCAGCCTTAACGCAGGTGTTTTCTGGCATCACCTCCAGCTCGGTGTACAAGCTGGAGCCGCAGGTTGGGCAGAAGAAGTGCTTGTTGATCTTGCCGGAGGCTCCGACGGCGTCGTAGGCGGTGGGGGTTCCTGTAGAAGGAAGGGATGGAGTTAGATATGGAATTGGTTAGGAGGATGCCCGTGGGTAGGGGACAGAGAGAGTGTGTGGTATAATGTAGGCCTACCCTTGGTCACTTTGAAGCTGGTGCGGGGGACGACGGCGTTGGAGGTGAAGGCACCACCGGTCCACTGCAATGGCGGTCAATTAGCATGGACAAGTATGGTGTGGCAATTGGGATAAAGAGGTATATGGATGTAGAAATGTAAGATTAGCGGAGGAATGGTGTCTTACCTTCTGGCAGTCAATGCAGTGGCACAGCGCAGCGAGATAGTTATCGGCTATGTTCAACCATCAGTCTCCTCTCACAAAATTGCAATGGAGGAACCAAAGATCATCAAGTACAAACCTTCAACGGCGTACGTCACACCACCACACATGCAGCTTCCAGTAATAGTCATGGTTGCGGATCTAGATTGCAAGTTCGTTATTTTAGTTCGGGGACCTTGGTGGAATCAAAGGAAGATAATCCGAAGTTAAGAATGAAGTAGAAGATGGTTGTGATCACTCTTGTGTGCAGTCATAGCTCTCTTTTTAAGTCTTTCTATTCGGCCTTCGATCCTGTTCTTCCCCTCCCCCGCCCCCCACTTTCAATCACCGAGATTCGAGACAGCCTTACGTAGCTGTCATGAGAGTGGCTTACGGAGTAGGTTTCCTTGATCGAAGGTTTCATGTCTCGGGCAATGGGGGATCGGGGATTGAGGGGGTGGGTTGGATTGAGTTTGTGATGTGTAACAAAGCCCGCGCTCCGAAGAGTTGCCGAAGAATACGGGCGATGATTAAAGTGGAGGATTTACGAGGTGGAAAAACGACTATTGAAAAGGGTCATTTCGAACATCAATATACCTGCCATTGCTGTTTCGAATGGAAAAAGCCTTATGTACATCGTCCGAACACCCAACGCGTCAACGCCAACTTCAAAACAATTCAAGGGGGAAGTAAGACGAGAAAGACGAAATCAAGACATAATGACAGAGAAAAGAAATTGAAAGAAGGAAAATACATCAACGATCAAAGATCAAATGAAATATGAACAACATCGCGACGCATTGAAGAAAAGATAAGGGAAAGTAGAATTGATAGAGAAAGGAAATTCGAAGTATCAAGATAGGGTATATAGAGCAGAAGATCCTAAACTCGGCCAAATATGGGGATGGTGATTGTAGATGTTAGGTAGAGAGTGCAGAGAGTTCGAGTGAAGGAGAGGAAGGACATCAACCGGGACGTCCGTGTCGAGTCGGTAGTATAGGTGGGTTCGGCGACTTGGGAACAGCTTTTACATCAACATCATAACTCCTCCTTCACCTCACTAGGTCTTCGGTTTCTTGTTTGCTCCTTCACCAGGCAGCCCACCATCAGGACTCTTCCGCTTCTTATCCTGCTCATCTTCCCGCGAGAAACTCGGCCCACTTGGGACCGCTGGCGTCGGGAAAGTTAACGGACTCGGCAAGAGGTTCGAGTCCGGTCCTGAACGACCAAAGCCCCATTCAGGGAAGAAGCTGGAAGGTGACGGAAGGAGATTATCGGAGACAAACCGACTCGGAAGAGCGGAGATTGGAGTTTCAATGTTGTTCGAGTTACTGCCGCTATTCCCAGCATTATTACTGTTGTTGCCGTAGTTCGTTTGCCCCGTGGCCCCTGGTGGAGGTGGCCGGGCAAACGGATTTGGTGGACCCTGCGCGCCAGCACTGAGAATCGCTCCTGCAGACGGTGATGGCGGTGGCAGTACAACTCCTGCTGGAGGGTTATCCTTGGCGGGAGTCACCGTTTTGTTGCCAGCAGAGTCGCGGGAGGATGATTCGCCCGTTGCACTGCCCCGATCAGAGCTCTCGCTGGGAATCTGGACTTTCAATTGTGGTCGCTTGGATGTAAGCGCGCCGCTGTTCGTGCGTGAGGGTGGCTTGATCTCTGCTGCAGATGGTATCGACTGTGGGCGCGGGGGCTCCGAAGCAGCCGTCTTTGAATTACGCAAATTCTCATGCGGCGGCTCTGGCTTCAGCAGCTGGTTCCCTTGCCCCGGTGGAGAATCATAGAATCCAAACTGGCGCGCAAGAACAGACCCACGATCATCAATGGGAGTGAAGATGCTACGGGACTGAGACTTGGACAAGGATTTCGGCTGTGGGGGCGACTGGCTATGTTCTGTCTTCATCCCACCCGCTGCGTTATCCTGTGAGCTCTCAGGAACCGGTACCGTTCGTTCGGATTGATGTTCTGGTGCAAAGGCCGGGGGCATAGACCCCCTACCCGGCTCCGTTATATAAGGCTGCTGCGGTACCTGCTGGACCGGTCCATGGGAGACCGGCGGCATTCCCATTTGTTGTTGCGCGACGATCTGTGCATGTTGGAAATGTTGCGGAGCTTGGGGATGATGGACTGGCTGGCCTTGTGCATGCTGGTGATGCATTTGCGGCGGTGTTCCTTGTGGACCATGGGGAGGATGACCGTATTGAGCGTATTGTCCGGGACGAGGCTGATTCATTGCAGAATGAACATTCGGGTTATACATCGAGGGATTAGCCACATAGTATCCATTTTGGGGTGGAGGCGGCGGCGGCGTGGCATGACCGTGTGGACCGAGGTTTGAGCTGACGCGACGAGCATGGTTTCTAGACGAGGGACGAGACACTTGCGACTGTGGTGTACCATGGCGCGTTATCGGAAGACCATTGTGGGCGATCGGGGGAGAGGCGGACGGGGCATGATTGATGTGCTGGAAACCGGGCTGTTGGAGATGAGGCGGAACGACGGGGTGAGGCTGCTGCTGGGCTTGGATTTCTTCGGGTGCCGGAGTCGTCTCATCTTCATCGTCATCGTCATCACGCTTGCCGGCGAAGTCATCGGGACCTTTGTGCTCGTGAGGTGGGCCGAACTAGAAAGAAAATAATGGTTAGCCAGCGATTCCATTTACCACGTGCGATCAGCCGGGAAATGGCTTACATATTGATAGCGACCGAGAGCCTCGTGCATGTCACACGAGGAGTATTCATAGAGTTTCTTGTTATGGCCAAAGATAATGACGGCGACATCGACGGAACAAAGAACGGCCAACTCGTGAGCCTTCTTGAATAGACCACCTTTTCGCTTGAGGAATGTCCTGCGATAGAAAGGTCAGCATTATAATCAAAACGAGTCTCAAGATATAGGGTAAACTTACACTGAACGGTTGCGATCATCCTTGATCGCTTTGATCTCAATCTTTCTCCGACCCATGATGGGCAAGTAGTGGGCGCACGATGCGCGCGGCGGGAGGTGTCGGATTTACGAGCGAGTAATCTCGTCTCGGAACCGCGTGTCTCACGGGTGCCAGCGGCTCGAGTCTTCGAGTCCTCGACCCTTGAAATTCTCGAGGTTATTCCCACGCGCAGAGTTATACCACGCGGAAAGAGATGGCAGAACTCGTCAAGTATAGGTCACGCCGCTCAGGGTCGCGGAATGGGACGAGGTCCTCGACGATGAATCTGAGGGCGCACGAACAGGGATGGGTGGAAAGGAGTGAACCCGGAGAGATGATGTGGAAACTGTATCGACAGGGTCTTGGGAATGGATTTGATGGGCCACGAACCAGCGGCGCAGTACCGTGGAGTAAAGAGTTGAACGGAGGGGCTGATTGACGATGCAGAAAAGGTTGATTCTAAAGATAGAATCAAGTCCCTTTTGAAGGGGGAACAAAAGGGAAGGTGATTATGTCAGCCACTCATGCCTCAGGCGTTCTATTTATACATTCGGCACCTCCCGTCACACTCCACAATTCAGTCACACATGGATAAAGGGTGAATTGTGAAGAGTATAAAGAGCAGAACAAGACTCGATATAGATCCAATACAAAACGGACCAAGAGATAAAGTCTTTTCTTGAGTTCGATTGAATACCTTTCTCTGGAAGTCATTATCTCGAAGTTTATGTACAGTACAATCGCATTCTTCCCATTCATCCCATACAAAGTGCATTGGTCCACTCCAATATATACTTCCATTGATGTTACCATCTACCTAGCAATGAATCTTTATGTGTCGCAAGTCATTATTTCGAAGCTCTTTACAATACAATTTCATTCTTCCAATCAGCCCCACGCAAAGAGCAACAGTTTACCCAAGTATACCTTATCCTTCCATTGATCTATCTATTTAGGAACCTACCCTTTATGATCTGATCTATCCATCTTTTCTTGAATTAGGTCAATTTTGAACCTCTTAACAAGATACCTACTTGTGTCCCAGCTGAGAGTCGTCAGTTCAGAGCGACCGCAAGATGTAGGTTCGAGGCTCCAAGATCATGGACAACCTTGACTTGTTAGAGAGTATTACCTATCATAGCCGCCGAGTTGCTCACTTTGGCACATCCAGGCTCGGGTCGAGGACAAGGAGTGGGCTTAGGGATATGCAATAGAGTGGAGCCGCTACCAACTCTCTGCACCTTTGGCATTTGTCATGAGCTCGGTAAAACATTCGAGGCATTAATGCAAATAGCTGTTTACCTTCGTGAGTAGAAGGGACGGTGGAAAATGTTGCATAGCACATTGTAAAACCCGTACATTAGTTGGTCACAGCGCTGACGGGATCGATCGATCTCTATCGGGGGGTCGGATCAGAGTGTTGGGCCCCGATCTGGGGAAGCTGGCCTGAGCTTTAGGGGACCGATGAGCATGGAATTAATTATTGAGCTGGTCGCATTTAAGTTCAGAAGGATTTTTTTTTTCCGTGTCTTCTACTCATTCCTGGCCATTCTTCTAGAAGGGAGAATGGGCTTACAGTGTTGTAGGTAGCGTAGTATGAATGGCATCGTTGCTGGAGGAAGGGTACCTAAGGTTGGTGTACCTTATGGATTACCTACTCGATTATTCCCTACGGAGTACGGAGTACAGATTAGAATTTTGCCGAGAAGCTATGCTCATTTACAGTATGTAACCCCTATCAATCCTATAACATTGTGCTTAATTCGACTGATGGTCTTTACATTCTACTTTTCGTGTGTTTGTTGTACATTCAAATACTGTTTCATCCCCCTTTCCATTCCCAATCATACCTCCGTGCTAGCAGACTAGTCCATCCGTCTACCAAGTATACGGGTCATTGCCGCCAACTGATTGGCCCCGACACGTTGGACCAGTCACCTCATCACTGACACGATAACCATGATGGTTGGGCATCGTAGAAAGGGACAGGCAGAGATGCTTGTCATAGCAGGCAAAGAAGCAAGCTGTCACTGAGCTGTCAGACAATCCCAGCCAACACCAACCCAACCAACACACACCAAGTAACCCCCCTCCAAACAGCTAACGAAGCTCAGGTAAGGTAGCTAAACAAGAGCAGAACCCTGGCTCGGGGAACCGAGTTTGGAGATGATGATCGCCATCGGTATCATCCACTCTCCGCACACTCCCCTCTCCCAAGTTTCAACGGTCTCTCCAATCGTCCTGGTGAGCCTGGACGACGAGGGAGTACAGGTCTGGCCAGTTCGTTCTTCCTTCCTTTTCCTATCTTCCATTCATTTGCTTTGTTTGAATTCATCTCGAATTTTGGTCAATTTGTGGGGCCCTTTTCTTTCTCTCTTCTTGCTCTCTCTCTCTTTGTTTTTTTTTTTTTCCCTTGTTCCTTCGGGCGGTCTCGACCCACGATCCAAACGGCCCAGAAGAGTGTAAGTCAGTCAGTCCCCAAAGTCCAACTTCCCGCATTAAGATTACCCCTGAACACCCTGAACTGCCGAAATTCGCCCTCTTCCCAGCCTGTCTTGGGCTTCTGGCACATTGCGACTTTTCTCTCTTCTTGACCCGTCCATTCCTTTCTTTTCTTTCCTGTCGCTTCTCGCCGTCTCATTTTAATTGTCGTGGTTGATCTCTCCACACACTTGCACTCGTTCCCACTCGCTCTGTCCCGAGCACAGACGGATTCCAAGACCAGGGGATCCTTTCTTGTTTGACCTGAGCCTGCTCCGGGGCTGCAGGACATCCCGGCCTGGCTTGCTAGTTTTCAATTCTCGTCTTTCCCTTGACCTTTGGCCATTTCATTATCTGTCGGTCTTCTGCATCTGCCCTCTGGCCCAGCTCCCGTGGAGAAGTCGCAGCTAATTGGTGTTGTTGACCTGCTGCAGAAAGGCCCAAAGAAAAAAAAAAGTACCTTCTTGCCCGCCACCACCCAAAAGAATACCGAACCGAATCCACGCAGAACGATCCAGATCCTGACCGTCTTCAAAAAGAAAGGAAACCCCCCAAGCTTTAGCGGTCGCGCGCATCCGCCCAACTCAACATGCCGGCCTTTTTCTCGCGAGTCTTCCGCAGCAAGGACGCCAATGCTTCCAAAAAGCAGTCCAAACCATCGGCCGCTAGCGACCTGATCCCCGCGAAGCCCAAATGGACCGACGCCTGGCTACGGACGGAGGTCGCCCCCGAGGAGGTGCAGGATCTGATTCGAGGCTGTGCGCATGAGTTGAAAGCTCGAGGTGGGTTGGAAATTCCATTCTCAGCCATGTGGTGGTGGTGGTGGTGCAACGCTTGCCATGCGCATTCTCCGGATTGCTGATCATTCGTCCGATTTTAGCTCTTGACACCCCATTCCTCCTCCTGCCATTCCGTCCGAGCTCCGATCCTAGCGCCGCCCGCACGTTCGTTCGGAACTATTTCAACCAGTCATTTGATAAGGGAGCGCCCGTTAGTGGAGATGAGTTGATGCAGGAGTTGCGGCTGACGGAGCCAATGGTAGGGAATCAACAGTCTCCAGGGAGGACAAGGGAGGAGGAGCCCATGGCTAATGATACTACGTGGATAGGTCTTGTGCAGTGTAATGAAATGGTGCTGGAGCCGATTGAACGGCGGTGTGGTTACATGGGAGGCTTATGAACTGTTCAAGGTTGGCGAACAAGGTACGAACCCTGGCCTTAGCGGACAAGGGAGACATGTGCTGAACCTTCCCAGATTCGGATTTGGCCCGCGATGCTTTCTCGACGTTCATTCCCATCAGTGTCGACTCCGATGCTCGTACCAAGATTATCTTCGACTTCTTCGATCTCTTGGCTGCCATTGCAGCCCACGGAAAGTCTAACGGTCTGGGAGGCCGTAAGCTCTCACGATATGCCGGATGGTGGGCTTTCGAGCACAGCGACACTGGCAATGGCTTCGAGGCCTCCTACAAGAACTGGGCTGCGTATGATTGAACTCCCACCTCTACCAACACGGACGAATTCTGACTCGATGGTGACAGTGCTGCCGATGCCACAAGCCACATGTTCTTTGCTTACCTTCGTTCCCTCTCGCCTGATATGCCGCGCGGCGTGACTGGCATCTCGTCGCTGCCTCTTTCCCTCCAGACTCTCGTGGAGGCTACCGAATATCCGCCCGAAACCCCGACTCTGCTGCAGGTTACCACCACTAAAGTTGTTATGATCGTCGATACCGTTTCGCCTACGCCTTTTGCTCTGCTGCGCCGGGCAAAGAACTTTGAGTACCGCGACGAACACTGGCACCTACAGGAATTTGCCAACTACGAAGATCCCGTCAAGGCCCTGACGGACGAATGTCTGCGTGTGCTGAAATGCATTTCTTCCACTAATGAGTCTAGCGTGTCGAGCTCGAAACAATCCACCAGCTTGCGCGACGCCTCGTGGTCTCGCTTCGAAGATATTGGTTTTGGTGGTTCCATCGAGTCGGATCAGGAGGATGAGGAGAAAAGGCCCCCTCCCGTATCAAGGCCCGAGCCGCTCAGCGGTATGAGAACCGCTCCGCAGTCGCAGGCTGGTGACTTTGGTCGTCCTACGACTCCATCCTGGGCAGATTTCATGTCGTCTGGCTTTACGGACGAGGCGGACCTCAAGGACCGAGTCGGCCCCCTTCTTTTGCCGCCAGACAAGGTCCTCCCACCAATTGCGGCCACTCGTGGCCAGAGCTCGCAGTCGCACAAGCGTAACTTGAATGCCGAGCCCTCGCTCGAGCCGGCTGAGCTGGCCAGCATCAGTACCCTGGATATGGACGATTCCTTCTGGTGGGTCTGGATTACTAGTCTATCTGGCGACGAGCCTGGTGCTCGCAAGGCTGTGTTCGGTCGTTGCGCTCTCCTCGAGACTCGCATTAGAGACACCAAGTGGCTTGTCTTGGAGGAGCAGGTCAAGGGCGCCGCCCCCGAGCCGGACGCTGGTGCCCAGATTGTCGAGAAGAAGCGCTTCTTTAGCTTTGGCAGTCGCAAGGGTTCCGGCAAGTTGAGCCGTAGCAAGTCGTCGGCCAAGAAGGTTTCTTCGATTGAAGAATCATACCAGCGCCCCAACAACTTGGCCCAACAGAGCAAGACCAGCATTGGCCCTGACCAGCACAAGAGGATCCAGGCCGCCGCTGCCGCTCTCCAGAAGAAGCATCGTGAGCAGGAAGCCGAGGCGAACCAGGCCCGAAATGGCCCGGGTGATGACACTCGCTCGACCAAGACCAACTCCGTTATGACGCTGCAACCCGCTATCGTGAACGAGGCCTCCTCGGCCATGAAGTGGGCTAGCAACTATGACAAGAATGCCTTCCGCGCTGCCTACCTGAGCAACAGCCGTGCTGGTACCGGCGCTGTGACTGACGGAGCCAATGGCGAGGCCAACGGTTCCCACGTTGAGCGGCCAATCACTCCGCCTGCTCCTCTCCCAACCAGCACTGCTAAGAGTGGCCCTCCACCACCCCCGAAGGATACCGGCGCTTTGGTTACGCCTCTTCCTCCCTCCCCCGAACCTGTCAAGCAGGAGCTTGCCAAGGAGCCTGCCCCTGAAGAGAAGAAGAAGGACATTGCCAAGACCGTCGTCATCGAGGACCCTGCCGAGTCTCAGCCCAAGCAATCGATTGACGAGAGTGGCAAGAAGATTAAGAAGAAGCCTGGCAATGCTGGCTTCAAGAACATGTTCGGCAAGAAGAAGATCGAGCAGCAGCAGCAGCAGCAGCCGCCCATGAAGAGCACCGGTGCCAAGGAGACCTCCGCCGTGGCCGCTGCTCGTGCTGCGCTCGAGGCCAAGGCCAAGGAGTCCCAGGACCCCGTCGCGCCTAAGCCTAGTGCCATCAAGAAGAAGCCAATTCCTGCCGCCGCGGCCGGGTCCACTCCCACGCCAGTTCCAGCCGCAGCCCCAGAGCCCGCGGCTGAGAAACCCTCTACTCCCCAGCAGGACCCCGAGCCCGCCCAGGAGGAGCCCCAGGCCCCCTCTCAAGTGATCCAAGGCAGTGGCAGTCCCCCCAAGACCCGCCGTGCCGTCGAGTACGACGCTCTCTCTCGTGTGGACACCAACGAGGCCAATGCTGCCGACCAGGAATTCTCCAAGTTCGACCAGGGCCCTCTCGTTGAGCAGCCCGCCTTTGTCCCCGAGGACTCGCCCGTGGATGCTCAGCCCAAGGAAGAAGTGCTCCCCAAGTCACCGACCAACGGTAATGGCCACGTCCACGATGTGAAGCCCGAGGTCGCGACCGAACCTCAGCCTTCGCGTTTCACCAGCACGGAGGACCGTTGGGCGCAGATCCGCAAGAATGCGGCTGAGCGCCGTGATGCTACTACCACCGCTGTCAGCGAGGAGCCCGAGGTGCGGACCAGCCAGTCCGAGCGCACTGACGAGGGTGATACCAGCGGCGAGGAGACCATCGAGTCGCGTGTCGCCCGTATCAAGGCCCGTGTTGCCGAGTTGACCGGTAACATGGAGGGTGCGCGTTAAAGCATATCCCCCCTAAAAGCCCGTTGACAGAAACTTTGTCGTTTTCTTTTTGTCGTCTTCTCACTTGACCCTTGTCTTACTCTTGAAATACCTCCCCCGTTTCTTGGCGTCCCAAGGTTACTTCCACCGTTCCGTTCCTCGTTCCAGCATGCCGTTCTTCTTTACGCTGCCAAACCTCTGTTTCTTCGTGTTTGCCTACCTGGGATCCTGGAGAATAATCACTCTAGCATGTTTGATGCTCTTCTTCACCCAGGACCCGCTTGGAATGGCAACGTCTCTCTTCCCTCTTCCCTAGGGAAATATACGAAAGGGGGCGAAGAAACACAGCGACGAAACGCCGCGATACGAATAACGGATTCTTTTTCTGGTTGTGATATTATCCCCTCAGCACCTTTGTCTAACCTGCTCCTTCGATTCGTGCTCATGCTTGATTCACTATTTTGCGCGAGCCTTCCTTGATTTCCCCACAAACGTCCAGACCGTGTCTGGATCGAGATATCCGGTTTTCTCAACCCTATTTTCCTATCCCTATCCTTCTTATTGTTATTGTCTATTGTCTATCTGTTCTTTCTATCTGGATCACATCTATGCCATCTTAGGCATCTCTTATTATCTACCAACTATCTGCTTCTGCCTTGTGTTATTTGTTTTGTGGTTTGTTCTTGCTCTATTCCCCTTTTCGCTACTGGGTTCTTTATACCGGCGAAGTTTGCTACATATCAATATGATCTGGATTGAAGTGGATTGTCTTGGAGTCTGAGGTGCAGAGCTTGTATTGTCTGTCTGGTAGGTCTATAGCAGTAGACTTCGCTATTGTAGCGGTATTATCGAGTACTTCTTGACAGTGGCCTGCAAGAAAACAGGCAGATGTCTCGAACCAAGATTCCTTGGGCCATTTTCAGAACTCTACGGCAACCTTACCCACAACCCCCAACCTTACCATCCAAACCTCCCTCCAATCTCCCCTCTAAACCCCCAAAGCCTTCAAAATCGCCTCCCCAACACCCGTCGCACTCGCCGGATTCTGCCCCGTAATAAGCACGCCCCCAAAGCCCGCCGTCTTCGAAACAACCACCTTCTCCCCCCAAGGCTCATCAGCCTTAACATACCCACCTTTTGAAACCCTCTTCAACTCCGTCTCCAGCATGAACGGCATCGCATCCGAGAGCTGCACCTGATCCTCTTCGAGGTTCGAGAATCCCGTAACGGTTGCGCCGGAGATGAGGTGTACGCCGGAGGGGGATGTAGCGTTTAGCAAGACGCAGGGTCCGTGGCAGACGGCTGCGATGGGTCTTTTGGAGGTGGCGAAGGTTTGGATTAGGGACAGGGAGGTGGGGTCTGTTGTTAGGTCGAACATTGCTGTTGGGATTGCGGGGGTGTTGTTAGCCTGATTCTATTCGTTTGCAGTAAGGTTTGTATTCGGGGAGACGTACGTCCATGGCCACCAACGTAGAACAAAGCGTCGAATTCGTCGGCGCGAGGGAGGATGTCGGATAGTTTGTGGGTGTTTGTCCAGAGGGCCTTTTGCTCGGAGAGGAACTTTGTAGATGTTGCGTCGGACTTGAACATCTCGACTGAGGCTGGGTCCAAGGGCGCTTCGCCGCCCTTGGGCGAGGCGATGGTCAAGGAGACTTTGTTGTGGAGGACTTCGTGCGGGTGGGCGAGCTCAGGCTGGATAGTACATGATTAGCAATTGTTTCACATAGGTATTGTGTCGAGGTATTGGTCGTAATCAAGTCCTCGCTGGATGGAGGGGTTGGGCTGCATACCAAATACCATCCTGTAGGCTTTTGCAGCTTGGGGATCTCGTTTGCCGAGGTTAGAACGATTAGAACCTTGGGAGCCATTGTTGTTGATAGTGAATTGAGGTAGTATGTTTCTTGACAAAGGTAATTGAAGTCGAACAAGTGATGGGTATTGTATAAAGTAGCTAGTCTGGTGGCTGATAGTTAGTAGTTTAGCTTGGGCGGTTAAACACCGAAACAGAGTTCCGCCGATATCATCGTGTCGTCACTGCCCGGCCCCACCTTTCTATTGTGGATTGTGGACCGATTAGTGCCTGAAGGAACCCTGAAGTTTATTTACTTTAAGTAGCGGTGTACTCTGAGGGGTGTGCATAAGAGGGGCTTTTCACATGGAGGAATTGCAATTGAAGGGTGTCTCCTATGCTAGCAGGTGGATGGCCAGACCGAGAACCTTAGCTGGACAGGGTACCTCGGGCATTGATCGAGATCGGGCTCGATCTGTCGTGTAGGTACGTAGGTACGTATATTATTGATATCATATTTGGTAATGCGGCTAACAGGTAATAGCTATACCCACTACCCCGAAAGGGTGGAAGTGTCGACTGGAGGTCAACTGGCAAGTATTATTAACCCTATTAGATTGGCGTGCTTCAATGGAACGAGCCAAGTTTTGAGCCAAAACAGGACATTTGCATGAGCGGAGACTAGCTCCGTGTGTATAATTTAATTTCTTCAGCTGATGAGGCCCTGGACAATATTCTGGCTAGGAGAGTCAAAATCAGATGTCCATCATGATAACAACAAATCTTCCACTCTGGGCATAGAATCTTGTCCACTGAAGGAGGATGTCGCCAAACTGTGCAATGCCCGCAGACATACCCTGTTCTCCGCTAAGCATATCAACTCAATCGATGGATTCATAGCATTAACTCGCTCTAGATCCTTGTTTATGTTCAGTATGTAATGGTCATTAATATTATTACTGTATCGTCAAAGTCCTATATGCACACACGCCACAAATGCCAAGTCCCAGTCCAGGGCCGTCTGTACAAATCTCTCTTTCCCGTATTTGGAGACACGCATGCAATGCATTGGGTATAAACTGCGCTGTCCCTCTCTTTTTCTTACCGGTCCCATCTCAAAACTCCTCAAGGGACATACCGCAATCGGCGAGTCGCCTCAGCCGCAACGAGGGCGCTAATCGCACCGATGAACAGACAAATGGAAATCGCGTTAGGCTTATCCTTATCCAGATTCATCCACTGTGTATCCGATGCATCGCTGTCCTTGTTAGGTTGCGCGCCGGGCTCCAGAAGACTAAACACAATCCAACTAATGAACGTGCCAACGAATTGTGGAAGTGTCGTGTACACATTCAGCACGCCGAGATAGATACCGGCCAATTCACCCGTAGAGGGGATATTCGAGGCTTGATCTTCTTCATCGGTGTCACTGTCCGAGTCGCGGTGATTCAGCCTTAGCACCTCCAGCTCAGTATCCGCTGCGGAATTGCGCAGACTTGCGGATGTAATCATCGTCACGCCAGAGCGTGTAGCTTGCGCTGACATCCCCGGGGCACCGGCATAGCCATTCATGGTCAGTTTATTGATTTCCACACCCATGAATGCGAAGGGTGCCCAGCCACTGATGGCCCAGGGGATACCACACACTGCGACGAGGAAGGTTGCAAAGGCCCGCGAGTGCGCGAGCGGTGCGAAGATCATTGTTGCGGCGAACATGATCTGAGAGATTAGCCAGGCTGTTTGGAGATCAGGTCGGACGGTGGTGATCCTTTTGAGAATTGCAGCGACACCGGGTGGTGGTCGAGGTGTGAAGCGCGTGCGCTTGGTATCTGGTGATTGAATACAGAACGGCAGGAGAACGGAGCTGAGGAATGTAATCGAGGAGAAGACTGTCAGAGAAAGACTGCCAACACGGCCGACCTCACCAAGCATGTCGGTTGTCTTCGTGACCTGGTCTTTGGAAACCTCGTAGCGGAAGTAGGTTTCGCCGACCCATGTCGTGCTGTAGAAGAGGAAGGGAAACCATCCTGCGAAACGTTAGTTTCGTACTCATTTGACGAGAAGTCGATGAACTCATACCAATCCAAGCCCAGAACTGAGCCCAGCAAATAGCTTGAATGCGGGGCGGGAGTTCCATCGTGGTTTTGAACAATTGCGAGATCGCTTGAATTGCGCCTCCCTTGCCGTCCGAGTCCCTGTTTTTCTCAATTAGTTCAGAAGTCATCAATTTTTGTAGCAGCTTGACCCACCTCGCTGAGATCAGAACGCGTTCCTTGACAGAGTAGGATGTCACCGCCACAGCGAGAATCAAAGACATAGCGGCGATCACCGTCATCTGCTTGAACTGGGTATCTCCCAAAAGACTCCCAAAGATGCTGACCGTATCAATCGAGCCAATCACGTAACTGATCAGCTGTCCAATAGCGCACATTCTGCCAGCTGTTTGATGGTTAGAGTCTATTCTACTAGACCAGATAAGAATGACATACCCCAGGCAGACCCGGCTTGTTGCAAAGGAATCGGCAGCGTATCCACAATCAGACTGCGACAACATGCTTGGACTGGCATATTATTAGCCTCGTTCAATTGCCGTTGGCAGTTCCACTTACCAACGTTGATGGAGAAATCAACTGCGTAGATACTGGACACAGCCAACGCAATGGTGACATTTTTAGCCTATACAATTCTCTGATTAGATCCATACCCTTAAATTTCGAATTGTAAGTTCCAGTACCCACCTTCTCAGGCTCTTTCACGAACATGGCGACAATCTCAGCTGTCCAACCCAGCACGATCAGACAAAAGGCCACGACAAATGAACCAAAGACCATAAACGGTCTCCGCCGGCCCCATTTCGAACGCGATCGGTCGGCAATCACGCCGATAAGAGGTTGGATGATCAATCCAGACAGTGGTCCGGCAATCCATACCAATGAAGTTTTGGATTTCGTCAAACCGAGCTGAAGGAGATATGGTGTGCAATCTGTTAACACATTCAAAATCAGCATCATCGTCCAGGGAGTTGGTCGATTATTGCTAGGTTGGTAGTCACGCACAGGTCATCTCAGTACCCCAAGTGAACCTATTCTCAACGAAGCGTCAAGTCAGCCATTGAACTTCAACCTTGTCCCCCGATCTAGTTCACCCTCCACCAATGTCTTCCTCCCATGTATCTCATCCCGGGGCGATACGCACTGCAATCCCACCAAACTAAAGGTCAACAGCGCCATGCGCGTCGACTCGTTTCGTCCCTTGATGGACGGCGTCCCCGCCCATCGTGCAGCCTGTGGCATGATTGTGTCGCGTGTAGGTGCATGCGCCTTCCCCCCCTCTTCTCACTCGGAGCTGATCGACTCGATCGCCTGATTTGGGGTCCGGGGCTGGCTGGGTGGTCAATGGGAAAACGCGCAGTCGCAAGTCGGTTCGGCAGGCTCAGTGTTCCGTCCGGTGGATCGTGAGAAGATCGGCTTTCGCGTAGGAGGTCTTTTCGATCGGTTAGAGCGTTTCGGTCGTAAGGGGAATAAAGTGTGTTCACGCACGAGACTCGTGAGTGTCGGCGATTTTCTTTGTTGACTGGGCCCTCGTTGGGGGTAATTGTGTCCGCGGAGTGGCTCCAATGCACTCTCTCGGTGTCGGTAGGGGTTCCCAATAGGCTGCAATCGGTATATATCGCGACGTAGACTCTCCGGCGGAGTTGTGTCGAGTGCAGGTTAGCATTTGGGGGAAGAAGGAGAGAAAAAAGGACTTGGCCTGAGCGCCGCGTTTATGCGGGACCCCCGGGCCGCCTTATCGAGTTATCGGGGATTCGGTGGACAACTTGGACCCGCCCAGGGGTATTTTTCTGTCAAATGCCGATCGAGATTCCGGTTTCAGGTTGATCACACGAATGACAGATAGAGTCTAGGCCTTCCATTGAGTCTAGAGTCTACGTGATGCTGCGTATCGGACTGTTTTAAAGTCCAATGATAGTGTTATGGACTTGTACTTTGGGATTTATCTGTGCTGGTCTCTCGAGGCTTGAGAATAGTATAATCGACCACCTTCCAATGGAATACTTGCTTCTTAATTGAAGGTAACCTCTAACTTATACTAATCTTTTCTAGCTATACTCCTGAGGTCATTCCCGACAAGTATATGGGCATCGGGTGCGGGTTGACGCGGGCTTGTGGGCGAGTCGCGTCACTTACCTCCCCATTCATTACTACGTGGGGGAAGGTTTACTACTCCGTGCAAATTTTTGTCTGCTCTGGGCTTTTGGTAGTGATTGAAATTGTATCTTTATGCTTACCATTCGAGCCTAGCGATGTTGACACAGATGACCGAGAGCGAACCTTTGCTGTTTGATTGATAGCTATGCTTGTTCATGTCTAATCGTACTGACAATCGAAGGCAGACGCAATGTATTGGGGTTTATTTACTTGCAAGCATCAGCTCCAACTCCTCGACATAACCCCTAAAAAATGCCACGTTAGGCGGCGTGCGTTTTAATCGAAACCCACAACAGCCGCCATCTTCCTCATCCTCCCCAGCCCTTTCAATCAGCTGCTTCCAATGGACGGCAATGAGCTTCCGCTCCTCGTCCTATTATATCTCTTCATAGTAACAGGTATGCGCCGCGGCCCAGTACGGTCATGCTTCATGGCATTCAGCTTTCCAACTGTCTTTCGAGTCCGTCCTGAGGAGGGGAGCTCAGCGTCGCATGCGTGATCATCAAACCAGGATAACCACCGTGAATGGGTGATGGAGCACCACCTTGACCCGGGTACGTGCCAGAGCTGCAGGCGGAATAAAATATGGACGACGCTGGTTGTGAGCGGGGCATGCTGCAGTCTTGGTACAGTTTAGAAACATAGCGGAACGGCTCCAAGTTCGAGATTAAACCGTTGAGAGCGATATGAAAAAGAGACCCCTCCAATAATGAGAACCACGATAATTCAGTCATCTTCAGATCCAGAGAATTTCTTCTTCCTTTTATCAAAGTAGCGAAGGATCATGGCTGCTTGTGCGTTCGGCTCGTTGTACCTCGAACTGTACTTTTCGTTGACGCCCTTCACGCCCTGGAGAATGTCAAGAAAAGGCGTGTTGGATGTTTTTGCCATACTTGTACTTATTCCATCAACACATCGCACGTGTCCGGGTGTTGATATGTAGTTAGCCTAAATACTTGTCCGTAGCCGACTTTTGTAGTATGTCGCCTTCGAATCAGCCACAAATTCCTGATTCATACGGCGCTGCTGACACGGTAGAAGGACGCCGGAATCATCTTGCACAGTCTCCAGAGCAGGCTCGTTAACATGGCGAAGTTGCTCAATCAGAGGGGCAGGCTTGAAGGCTTGCTAGGTATAACCATTGAGATTAGCACAAGAACAGTGTCAACGCTAGCTTAATCAATCAAAGCCATTCAGATACTTTCAGCTCCAATTGAAGGTAGAGCACATGTAGTAGGAATGTCTCCTAAAAGCGCCGGGGTATAACTGAAATCACTCACATTTCCAATGTCCCATATGGAGGTATCATATTTTGGGCAGACATGTGTAGATGTCGACTGCTGATCTCGTGGTCATTGCGCCTTTGCTATGTATCACTCACGTGGGCTTTGGAGGATCAGTCACGGGACGCGAATGGCCTGGATCTTTGAGTACTACTTCTTCTCAAATCCTAGCTGAACAAAGTTAGAACAAGCCTTGCAACACGTACGATTGTAAGAACAATAGTACCTTTCTCCAAGCTGGCGCTGATTTAGACGAAGGACAAACACGGAGTGATAACAGGGAGATTCCGTTTGGAGGACAAAGTGGATGATATATAGCGGGAAGCGATAGATGCGAAGGGACCGTAGAAAGGACATGGATTTGAGAAAGGATTTCTGAGAAGGCTGCAAGAAGGGCCTCATGCATCTTGCGCCGCCTTCTGCGCGAGATATACAATATGGCCACGGTACTTGCATTGGTATTCGCTGACCATGTACACCTAGACAGCAACGCGCACTTTGGAATTCAGCATCTCCTCGACCTGAACAGACATGGGAGACTCGTTATGCTGGTAGCGGTGGGGCAACCATGCCGCTGTTTTCTCCGCCTCTTTCGCCTGGATCCGCGTGGTTTTTGGCATCCCATATCAAGCCACCGCTCTCTGCATCACTCACTCGGTTCGCTTGGTTCGGAGCACATCAAATTGTCCATTTGGGCAAGATCACTTTCTGAAGCAACGGAGGTTGAGCAGACCCTACCCCGATATGACGATGACGGGAAACCCGAGAGAGTTCTTTGGCCTTGGCATAACTGAGGTCGCTTGATCACAGTGATGGCAAGAGAGTATAGCAAACGGATAGGGCACAAGAGCCAAATCATGTTGAAACGGATCTTGGATCGAATCTTGGATCGAATCTTGGATTTGGGTGCGGCTCTTGATCCGTCAGAACGAATCCATATCCAGAATATGTTGCTCTGGCGTAGCCTCTGACCTGCGAGAGGACTTGTTTGAATTGCCGTTTCCTGAGTCGGACTCCCCAAGCCTATGAAGAGGGCTGCGTAATCACTCTATCTATTGTGGTATCCACAGTCTCCGCCGAACTGGCCCGGTATCCGGATACAAAAGGGGAGTGGGAAGGCGATTCCCAGGCTGGCACAGTGCTCACACTTTTTCGCGCGATCTCTTTGCGATGTTTCCACAGTGGTGTAGATGGCCAAGATCGATTATAGACTGACTTCACTGCTGAGGGGAGAGATGTCAGTGAGAGGACACGTGAGATGAAGGAAAAGACACTGTGGGGAGATAGATAACTCACAACACCTAGCTTGGACGGTTTTTTTAGGAGAAGCACCAAAGCTTAGGGAGTCAGGTGAAGATGTACTGAGCGAGGAGAAAGGCAAGACATATAAATCATATGAAATAAGAGGCGGCATTTTGATACCCAAAATGTAGGGCAGGGGGTATAGCCTCGCAACGCAGAGTGAGATGGGCCACGATATAATCTTAGATGTGTCGGAGTTGGGTATGAGTGGGGAGGAAGGAGAGATGGGGATATAAGGTTGGTCGATCAACTTTGAAGAGTAGGAAAAGTGGGATCCATTTTGACAGCTGCCAATGGCAAACAATGAAGCTTGGTCTTCTGCGGGCTCTACTATCAAAAAAGGCAATCTCCACTATATCATTACCTACGCACTGACAAGTGTTTGTACTCCTACTTGAGAACTAGAATAGCATTGTGTCTGGACTCCTTCAGATTCTCATCCAGTTTGTTACTTATTACATGAAGACAGGAATAGATAACACAGCTCATAAGATAGATATTCTTTTCATAGCATTGAGAGGCCGAAAGCCCCTTCTAGGTAACCGAATCGACGCAGTGGGGACCCGGAATTGAGATACCCAGTACACATTCCAACCCCATCGCAGCCACAGCTGACTAGACGATCCTCAGGATCTCTCCTGATCTGAGGTCAAGCCAGTTGGTAGAAGAGGGGTGAGGATGCGGGAGAGATAAGAGAGAAAAAAAGAAAACAGACCAGACATAAGGAAAAACAAGCTTCATGAAGAAAAAGAAATAAATGGATTTTGTTCGCCTTCGTAGATCCCGCGTCCCATATCGTCGTAAACAGCGCTAATGCCTATCCCTACTCGCCCACGAGGTCTCTACAGCCGGTTTGGGGCGGATGTGGTCACTGGCCACTGGTAGCCAGCGGCGTCGCTGAACTTGTAGCCGTAGGAGGCAGTGAAGTCGTCGAGAACGGCGGGGCCACGGGAGCCTGCAGAGAAGATAGATATCAGTATGATGAAAGCAAGGGTCAATTAGATAGGCGGATCCTGGGTCTTACCGTATGGGTACTCCATGGGGATGATCTCCTTGTTGTCATCCAGGTAGTGCAGGAGCGGGGTGAAGATGCGCCAAGAGGCATCCAACTCGTCATCGCGCACAAAGTTGGAGTGGTCGCCCTTGAAGGCGTCCAAGATCAGGGACTCATAGGCCTCGGGGATCTTGAGGTCGGAGAAGCGGCGGCGGTAGGTCAAGTCCAGCTCGGTCACCACCGTCTGCATGGACAGACCGGGCAGCTTGGAGTTCATCTTGATGTAAACGGACTCGTTGGGCTGAACACGGATGACCAGCTCATTGCGGGGGATGTCCTTGAAAATACCAGAGGTGACGTCCTTGAACTGGATGCGGACCTCAGTCTTCTGCTCGTTGAGGGCTGGAAAAGAAATGTTAGAATCAACGTTTGAAAGCAAATTGCAGATAAGAAACATACCCTTGCCGGCCTTCAGGATGAAGGGAACACCGTCCCATCGCTCGTTCTTGATGTAGGCGACCAGGGCGCAGAAGGTGGGGCAGCGCGACTCCTTGGGCACGGTATCGTCCTCCAGGTAACCGGGCTTGCTGCCGTCGAGCGACCGGCCGTACTGTCCAATGATCACGTTCTTGGGCTCGATGGCATCCATCGCGCGCAGAACACGGACCTTCTCGTCACGGATGTCCTCCGAGGAGAAGGAAATGGGGCGCTCCATAGCGAGCAGGGTCAGCACCTGCAGCAAGTGGTTCTGCATGACATCACGGATGATGCCGAACTCGTCAAAGTAACCTCCACGGCCCTCGGTACCGAAGGGCTCCTTAAATGTGATCTGCCCAGGAAATTCAGGTCAGGATTGATTATCACCACGATATCGCAGCAATTGCTGTGTTTGCCCATACCTGAATGTTGTCGATGTGGTGACGGTTCCATGTCGCGTTGAAGAACTCATTGCCGAACCGCAGGATGAGAATGTTCTTGACCATCTCCTTACCCAGGTAGTGATCAATGCGGAAGATCTCCTCCTCCTTCCAGTTGGGGTCCAGGGCCTTCTGCAGGTCGCGGGAGCTCTGAAGATCCTTACCGAAGGGCTTCTCGACCTGTGACGTGGGGCGCGGGGTGATTAGCGTGGCTGTTGCCTCGGTTAAAAAAAAAGTGCCGGGGCAGTGACTCACGATAATGCGAGCGAGACCGGACTTGGGGTAGCAGTTGCGCTTCAATTGCTCTGACACGGTGGTGAAGACACTGGGGGGAAGCGCCATGTAGAAGACGCGGTTCTGCTCCTTTGATTGGCGGCCCTTCTCCACCTCCTCGAGGTGCTTGTTGAGGTTGATGAACGAGTCATCCTGGTCGTATTGGCCGGACACGTAAGAGCACAGCTGGCAGAACTGATCTAATTGCTCCTCGATTTCCTTTGTGGGAACCTTGATATACGAGCGCACGCGCTTAAGGTATTCGTCATGGTCCATCTTCGTCCGCGCATATCCGACGATCTTAATGTCCTTGGGGAGAAATTTGTTGCGGAACTAGAAAGGATTGTTAGTTATTGGGACGGTGTCGGGTTTCCCAATTTCTGACAGGTGTCATCACATACAAGACCGAAGAGTGCGGGGAACTGTGTCAGCAGGTTAGCTTGGAGACCGGGAGGGAGAGAGCACACCGAGGAGTCATTCGGGGGTGGATTGAAGGGAAACACGAACCGTCTTCTTTTTAGCAAGATCGCCCGAGGCACCGAGCACCACGATGACGGTGTCATCCTTCAACTCGATGGTGCTGGGATAAAAAGACATTGTCAGTTTGGGAACGGGGGGTTGTTCAAGTTGACAACGGCAAAATCTGTCCTGAAAAACGAGCTGCACGGAGGGGCTGTGGCGGGGGGAGGGGAGACAGGAAAAGATATCGCGGGGCAGTGACAATGCGGTCCCAAATTGACTCGAAGGATGTGAATTAAAGCGATCGAGAAAAGTGACACGATACGCGCTCGATCAACTGGCTTGTCGGAGGTCACGGAGCAGAAGGGTAGGTGTTGAGGTGTGAAGTTGGCGGCGCGCTTGCGCTGCCGGAGGGGAGGGGAGGTGATGTCAGAGACGAGGAACTAAGAAAAACTCACCCAGCATTCTGGCGCTCATCGGCCTGGTTGATCATACTGGCCATTTTTTGGTGCAACAACAACGATATACAAGGGGATGGAAGGAGCAATGGAGAGCAAAAATAGGAGACCGGGGAGATTTAATTAGGAGGAAAAGAGTTGTTGGGAAAGAGGGAGAGCAATTCCAACAGGATCCGGCGGAGTACTTTTTTAATGGGCACTCTCTTAAGACTTCGCAGCTCAGTCGGTGGGGCTGGACTGGAGGAGTGTAGCCCGGTGGTAATTTATGGTTTCGATCGTTTTACTACTCGGTCATTTATCCTCTGCTAGTGGATAAATTGACCTCCAAAAGATTCATCATGGATATTATTATTTGACTGACCTTGTACCAAAGCGAGAACTACTTCTCAAATCATATATAAATCATCAGCCTGCACATATTCGCTCCTTCATGGCGGGATTGGACTTTCTACCTTCGGCCCCCAGCAGAGAGCATCACCATTCCGTCCCCTACTATACAACTCCGTGCTTTAGCTCCCACTTAACTCCGGATCTCCATAGTCATCACCGGCCTTTTTTCCTCTTCCTATTTCTAGCTATTTTTGATTTCCATTCGGACGAGAGCTGAGCCAATTTCTTTCGTTCCTGGGCAGCTGACCCTCCCCCCGCGTTGGCACGGCTTACGCTGGAAGGGATGTTTGATGCAACATGAGTTACGCTAATCCAGCCCCTCGCAAAGGCCCCTTGGTCGGTTCCAATCGATGCCCTTGGTTGTTCTGGAAAGCAAAAGGAATACAATTTAGTCCTATCACTATGTTGCTGGCAGGTCATCTGATAAGCCATCGTTACAGGTAAAACAATGACACAGAAACAGCCTGAAAGCAGCCGGCTAGGTGTGGAGTACGTGGCCAAACTACGACCATGGGAGTTTTGTATACCATCGAGTATGTACTCCGTACGGGGGAAAAGCATCACATAATTTAACTCGAGGATTACATAAAGAACAAAAAGCAATCTCACCCACTACTTCCTGACTTTGCGGTCAGAGAGGCGACCAATAGTGGAGCTCTTTCGGCACTGCAACTGCATGATGAGCTCCGTGGATGGGATGCGCGATGAGCTGCAAAAGCCTGGAGGAATTGTATGCAGTGTTGCAGAGTGTCACAGCTCCACCAAGCCTGGGAAAGAACCTAGAGGGCAGCTGATCGCTTTTTACCGAAGCTACCCACTACTAAGCATGGAGGATATAGCATGAAGTATAGTTGTAGCACAAAAGTACAGGATAAAGTAGCCAGTTACAACTAATTTGCACAGAACAAAAGTAATTAATTCATCCATTCAATACTACTCCGTACAGCTAGGTACGAGGACCCGTACCTCACCATTTTGGTATTGTACCTTGATAAGGCCCTTGGATGCTACCGGTGACCGAAATCGTGGAGGAGCGATCGGCACATTTGTCATCTCTCATACCAGACGGATTCTATTTTCCCGTCGCACTTACTCCGGCTCCTCGAGCCATTCGGGCCAGCGTATGCCGGATTCGGAGCATATTAACCGTGTGAAAAGTATTCTTATGATAAAATCTTTTAAATGATGTACTTTTTCATATTAGTCACAAGCTAGAGATCCGCGGAGACGAGATTAGGCGTATCAAAAGCAAGGTTTGCCAACCCAATAATGAGATACGTTACTGCTCAAAAGTATGTCGAGTCTTCATACCTTATTATTGTAATGAAGCCTCGTGTACTCCGTAATTCAAGTCGTATGGATGAGAGCCCACTTTGAAAGATCGGTCGAAAATCATCCCATAGACTCTTGCAGGGTCACAGCAATCCCGACTTCCAGGATGGTGGGGCGGGGATTGAGGGGAGAATATCAACGGAGTACAGTAGGTTTCCCAATCAAGAAGCTCGGTCTGTACTGCACCGGAGATGTATCCGGCACGGGACATGAATTGGGATTTTCCAGTAGTTAGTTAGCAGTATGTACTACTTAGTCAGTACTTTACAAGTGGTTCGTAACGAATAATAATCAATGATCAATTCTTTCAAAATCACGGAGATCAGCAAATCACAAAATGCCAATGCACCGGGTCCCCTCAAACAGACCGAGCAACGTGCCGAAAAGTAAGGTCAAAGACCGACGTAACCGGGACCTCGGGAGCCCATCAAAAGGAAGTGCTCAACAAGCAACGTCATGGTGAAGTTTGTCAGCGACTCTGCCAGAATGCTCCGGCCGGGGTCCAGCCATGGCACTCCGTCCTTTACACGGAGTCGCAGCCGGTTCGGAGGACAGACGCCCGACGGGCAGAAAAATCACGGTGGATGAGGCGGTGGAGAGATGATGTGATCGAGGGAAGAGTCAGATGACTTGATCGAACGATAAGCATGATAAGGATAAGGAACTGATATCACCATGTGACTCGGGTGGGTGGATTCCCTGGAATATCTGTTTTTCCAGGTCATTCCCATTGGTACTAGCGTCTCCATCACGGGACCTCGCTTACCCTGTCGCTAAGGTCCCGATTGGGATTAGGGCGAAAGCGGCCACCACACCTCCCAATTTGATTGTGCGCTCGACTCTATCAGCGACGACATCCACGACAACCGGCAACGACTTCTGATCTCTTGCGGGTCATTCCTTCGACTTGTTATTCTTGCCCGCCGCTCAGAGAAAAGCCGTCACAATGCCTTCGGAACAGGGACACCGACGTGAGTGCTTCACCCCCGGAGAGAAACAACGCCCGTTATCGATCGCCGTGTCAAGGTTGGAGATGAGGGAATCGCGACGGGGATCGAGACACGGCGCATCGGGGCACACATGAACTGCGAATATTATTTGAACTCGTCATGCTAACAGATATTGTTTCCTTCTAGTCTACGTTAAGTAAGTTACCACTATACCCGCCGTCGTCGCGTTTGCACACAATCCAATCTACATGTCGAAAATGGGGTTCGGTCGATTTGTTCAACAAAAAAAAGGATCACACACAACACATGGGAGGAATCAAAACTCGGATTATCAGAAACGCATCACCGTCGATGAGAAAACAGCAGTCTAATACGGATTTCTTTACAGGGGTCGCCACCTGAGCTACCAGCGTGGAAAGCGTAGCACCAACCCCAACACCAGTCTGGTCCAGATTGAGGGCGTTGATGACTCCAAGGCCGCCAGCTTCTACCTTGGCAAGAAGGTCGCTTTCGTTTACCGGGCCAAGCGTGAGGTCCGCGGCTCCAACATTCGGGTGATCTGGGGCAAGGTCACCCGCCCTCACGGTACGCATCGACTCTGATCAGAGCAGCAGGCTCTCTCTCTCTGTCTCTCTCTGTCTCTCTCTGCATCGATATTCAACAACCGATCAGCATGATTTGCATGACTTGGTTCTTCAATTCAGTCACTAACATTTTTCTCCGTCCAGGCAACTCCGGTGTTGTGCGCGCCAAGTTCCGCAACAACCTCCCCCCCAAGTCCTTCGGTGCCACCGTCCGCATCATGCTCTACCCCTCCAACATCTAAACGGCTTCTCTATGTTGTATCTAGTGGGCGAATTCCCCCGATCCTTTCTGCGCGCAGACGGAACTTCGGTGTCAGGCAAAATGGAATTTTAAAAAAGTCGAGACGGAACGAAGCCGGATGTTGATGGCAAGGTGATGGGAGTTGGCGGTTTGATAACGTTTTATTCGTGGGAGAAGGCAGGGCCACTTATCACAGCCCTACGAATCAAAAAAATTTAACAACGTTCACTGTCTGGGATGAAAGAGCGCGAGCAGGGGGGAGGGTTAGGTGTTTTTGACTGCGTTGTGTCTGCAATGGTGAATTATCCATATTTCTCATTGCAGACATGATATCGGTCTGCTCCTTTTCCTCTCCTCCTCTGTGTCTCTTTTCGTTTATCTTCTTGTGTTCTGTGTTTTTCTTGGTCCGATACTATGGTCCTCGGCGTCATCTTACTCATCTCTCTACCCCCTACTTTCCCATCGCGTATCTGACGCTCTTACACACCAAATCTCTCATACCACCATTCTTCCTTCAACGCCCGTCTTCCAGGTCCAATCGAATTCGAGGTTTCCCTTTCTGCGTGCGCCGGTGCCCGTTCTGTCCGCTCTTTGTTTTCCTATGTGATAGACGAATTGCATTATCTTGCTCTGGCTACTCCCACCACGGCATGTTTGGATGAAATCTACGAGAACAAAGACTAGCACCAACCCGACCCAATGCGACTCTTGAGAACCCGATTGCGCCAGCGAATATCCATCCGGCTCGTATGGTTCCGTTCAATTTGAATGAGTGGTAGCCTTAAGTAGTTTGCCCGTGTGCCCATCTTTTCAGCTCTGTACTTGCCAATGCTTCATACGGAGTGGAGGTAGACTGGTTTGTGCTTACTGCTTCCTGGCTTGATATTAAGTTATCGGTGGAGAGTAACTGCCGGAATCTAGATGTTCCCCACTTCCATAGTTTTGTGGCATCAATCATCAATGGAGGACAGCCCTGTGCGGGTGGCGCAAATTGTAAGGGTCCATTGACTCCATTCAGCCAAGCACACGGAATCCCGGGGAATTGAGTGTCTGCATCATGGATTCAATTAGTTACGCTCCAGATTTGATATCCTTTTTCATCTTTCTGTGTTTTTAGCTTGAACCCGGGCTGTGTTCCTCTCTACGCCCGCTACCTATGCTCATGAACTTCCTATCAGCAGCAATCTCAAATGGATGGTTTCCAGGACCGGCTTGCACTAAGGTTGATAAGTATAGCATGTATTTCACTTTTCCTGTCGGTCGGGTCATCGCAATTGTCAGATATACGTAACTCCGGCGAAAGGGCAGGGTCAATGCAATGTTCTCAACTCGAAGCATATTACTCCGTACGTCTTGTTTCTGGAGATGATTCAACGTGATGACGGGTATAGTTTTTGTCTACTATGTAAGTAGTAGCAAGAGCAATATTAAATTTCCAAGTGCTCATAGCCATTAGCCAATAAAGTGTGTGGTTGAAAAATATGGGCATCCTTAATCTGCCAGCGAAATGGCATAGATCCGTGATATATCTTGGCTCCCTCGGATGCCGATGAATACCCGTGGATACATCTCTAGACCAATGACACCACCACAATAATCAGACATTCGATAAGTTTTCATCATGCATAATACTTGATACGGCCCAATGATCTACACCACTAATCAATAATGCACCCTTTGTTTTGCGGGCGACATAGAACAGCACATCCCCCACAAACCAGCCAATTGGAAGACACCGGATGTCTGGCCATCACGCGCGGGAGAATATCAGGAATGAATCCCGCAAGGAAAGATAGGAAAGATGGAGGACTTAGGAAGAAGGTGAGTTTCAGTCAGACTGGGGTGACTCTTATTGTTTGGGACGGAATCCGGGAAGGGGGCGTTTTGACTAGTACTTAGGAGGGGAGTGTGAATGGCTCTCGTAGTGGTACCCCAGGTCTGATCGCTGGAATGGGGGGGTGGTATGTCTCAGATTCGAGGGGGGAACAATGGGTGGTGATGCGTTGACTGGTATATGTACCTGGACACATTTATGGTGTGGGAGTGAATATCTATAGAATTTTTAAGGCATTGAATAGGTTGCTCGGCACTGGGGACTATTACGCAGTATGTACGGACTCTACGGAGTACCAGGCAGGGCATTGGTGCTGGTCGGCCCAGTCCCTGACGGAGTTCGTTTCAGCAGGCGCATAAACCACATTGTCATCTAGGGCTATTAATACTTTGCTAGGTGGGGTGGTGAACCACTGTCTATTCACCATGTTACTGTGCCTACCACTAAGGCACCACTCCGTAGTCATGAGTCAATTGCTCATGGCCCTAGTCCCAAGTGGACTGGAGGGTTGGTCAGGTCGGGACTTGGGAGAGACTGGGAAGAACACCACCAATCGCGTCCACGCAATCGCACGGGCTGTGTACCACGGCTCGTTTGGTGTCCAGGCACTGGGCCGGATGGGAACCGGTCCTTTTGAATTTTCACTTGTATGATATGGAATCTCCTAGAGAAGAATAGAGAATAAAATAGGTGGCTAATGAGATCTATTTTGTTAGTAGTCTATAGACAGTTGAGAAAGTCAACCATCTCGATCGATCTCTACTCCGTATAGATACCGATTCTAGTTCTTGTACAAAAAAGAAATGCCCCACGACGCCACCGAACATGCCGCGGATCTCACAAGGACTGAGTTCTGCCTGTCCGCGCATTGCGTGGCTTGTGTCGTCAACCAGAAAACTATTCTCGGCCTTAACGGTGGCATGGCCATTGGCATTTATTCTCACTTGTCCAATTCTTCTTTTAAAAGCGATCGCCCTGCACATCCGCCCGCGGCCCATCTCTAACGACTTTCTCCACCGATCGATTCTCTGACCCTCTCCCTCCTCTCAAACTACTGCCGTGTACATCTCACCACCACCCACCGACTTTCTCATCTCCCAGCCTCTCTCATTGACAACACATCGCTTCCCTCCATATCCTCTCTATCTATCACACAGAATCCTACTCCACTACCACGCTCGGGCAGCTTTCAGTGTCTCAGTCCTTATTGAATCTAACCTCTGCCGGGTTACCTCCACGCTGTGATCGCCTTGGCAGTTCCCACCCTTCACAATCGCTCCACAACGGCCGCCAAAGCACGAAGCTCTGGGCAGATCACAACCGTTTCAGAACCCGCCCCAGCTACCCAGCTGCCTTGAATCGCGGACGCTAAAAGCAAAAAACTGGACCCATCCGGTTTTTTTAATAAGATGGCAGCCCCCCAACAATCCACCACTTCTCCTCGTCGGAGTCGTGGTTTCAGCGTCAAATCCGAGTCTTCCCATAAAACCAACACTTCCGGCCATAAATCCCATCTCTCCGAGACCTCTGAGGAGAAGGCCCGGCGCAATTTACATACCAAGGCTGATCCTACGGTCGCGATGAATGAACTGCAGCCCAGTACGTTCGCAATGCGTCCCCTCTCAATCCCTCTTTCTCTCGTCCCCACGTGGGCCCGGACCACGCGGTCGCATTACCACCCATATGCAATCGTGACTGACATATCTCATACAGTGGCGGTTGCTCTGGAGAAGTCCAATATGGGCTCTCTACGCGCAATGGAGCATAAGGATCAATATGGCAATCCTATCAGTATGTCCTGACACATTCCTGGCCGTTGGATCAACCGCGATGGATAAACTAACTCTCCTTGCGTCACAACAGCCGATCCCGACTGGTCAAACCCCACCCGCCCACGTTTCGAGCGCCCGCTGGATACCATCCGCTCCTTCGAAGCAGCCATCTATGGCACCTACACCAGTACGCGCCCGGCCTCATACGCCCGTACAGGTTCGTTCGCCTCCTTTGTCCCCCCGCGCAGGGATCCCAATTCTGATCAATCACCAGCAGATGATGCGGCTTCGCAGATGGGCGATTACAGTCGCCGAACAAGTTACTACGGAGGTAGGATCTCCCTTGATAATGAAGATTTCTACCGGAATTGCCGACTAACTAGCATGTACAGGCCAACATAATGGTTACTCGACCCGCGGATACGGCGACCAGAACGGTTATGGACGCAACGCCCAATCCCGCCCGGACAGCATGATCGATGCCTATGGCGGTTCCAGCCAAGCCCTTGATAACTACTATCCCTACAACCAGAGCGGCAACGGCAACGGTCGGCGCCCGCGCCATAACCCGCGCATGCCTTCGGATCAGAGCGGCTATGCCAACGGCAATGGCGGCCAATACGCCTACCAGCAGCAAAACTACCAACATTCCTACGACAATATCACCGCTGGCTCGGGCTCGGGCTACACCGATTCCTACGGACAATCCACAGACCCAAGCAGTCTCAACAGCTCCATGGACCAATTGCAGCAGCAGGCTCTGCAGCAACAGCGACTCGACGAACGCGCCCAAGTCGAGTATGGCTTCCAGGGTTTCGGCGGTAGCCCGGATTTGAACGCTCATGGAAAGAATCTCCCGTCTGCGCCGGCGGCCGTCGCAGACCTCGGATATGGCGGTGCGGCACCGGCCAATGGCCATCTGAGGAAAACTCCGACGGCGAATGTGCAGGCGCAGGCGCAGGCACAGGCAAATGGGGAGAAGAGGAAGAGTTGGTTCAAGAAACGGTTTAGTAAGGGTTAGACAGAGAGAACTGATCGTGTCTGTTCTGGTCTGTCTGCTCTGCTAGCTGGTTTTCTCATTTCTTGCTCCGACTCAACTCGAGATCTTTCGCTTCGAGGAAAGATGTACCACCATTCATCCATTCCATTCATCGACCCATCTATTCCTGGGCTGGCGTTTACTGGTATTTTCGCCCCGTTGGTCTCTTCTATCTCATTTTATGATCATGATACTGTACTATCGGGGTTTTACCCTATGTGCGTGGATGTACCATGATTGGGATTTGTGGCAACATTCATGAACGTTGTTTCATGTGGGTTTCTCTCTTTTTTTTCGTCATATCTTTTTTCTCTGCTTGCTGGATTGGATTGTGCGTTTTCGCTTTCGAGTTCCTGTTTTACGAGGTCATGATACATGGGATTATTATGGGATATGGGATATGGGGTTTCAACTTCTAGCACTGTTTTGATTTGATTTATTTCTGGGGCTTGGATATTATTTCTCACCTGGAGCTGTTACTTTTATGACTCTTTTTTTTCGACATTCTATGCACATGGATAGCTGTTTTTTACTTTTTGCGCTGCCGGACTGTGGTCTGAATACACTGGGCACTGCCATTGCAAGAGTGATTCTCTTTCCTTTAAACAAGCGAACTTAGTCTTATAGAATGCTAACTACAGTTACGTATGACTACAAGAAAAGCGTATTCCAATCAATATCAATATATCATTAGAATCAAACCACTTCCACCCGAATAAACCACCAGAGCACTCTAAAGAGAACTCTCACGATTATACCTAAATCAAAGCAAAGCGAAAATGGGAATCAGAATCACAAGACCAACCGCCTCTCCCCCAACCCTCGAGCGAATCTCATCTCCTTCCAGAGCGGCTCCAAGTCAGACTTCTCTCCAAGCAGAGATCAACATCTCTACTTCCGCCCCATAAGCTTATGCTTCAATTTATCCGCAAGCCCCTCATGCGCCGGACCCTTCTTCTTCTCCTCCTTCTCCTTGCGGGTTGCATCGTCGAGGTGGACGTTACCCTGGCCGCCGCGCTGGGAAGAAAGGTTCTCGTTAGTCATATTTCGCATTTATCCAAAACAACCTTATTCATAACAGAATTCTAGAAACGTAAAAGAGGTGAAAAGTGGGAGGGTGGATAGGGGCTCTGCTTACGCCGACATGGTAAGTCTCATCCGACGAGTTGCGCACTGCAAGCTCGGGGATCATCTCGGCGTCGTGGGGCACTTTGGAGGTTGGGCGTACGCGGGGGGATCCGATGTTGCCGACGCCGCCGCGCTGTAGGAGAGGGTTGGTTAGATATCTTTATCTCATAGTTTCACAACGTATATTGGAATGGAAGGTGGGCGCGGGGCATGAAGATGACTTACACCGGCTGAGTATGCGCCATCGCCCTGGTCACCGTAGACACCCTCGCGAACGATCTCGCCGTCGACGTATCTGGTTTATTCGTTAGTTATCATCGTAGTCTAGGATGTATAGACTAGGGTTGGTGGCTGGGGGTATGCGCGTACTGCGTAGAATCATGGCCGATGTTGCCCTGGCCTAGTATCATAGAGGGGGGTATTAGTTAAATTTGCGCATTTGCGTAGGATGAGAGCCTCCTCCTCTTCTTTCTCTTTCTTACCTCCGCGGCCGTGGGAGACCATTGGTTGCTCTTGCTCGCCCATATTGAATGGATGGAAGATCGAGTAGGTATGTTCTGGATGTGCGGGGTGAGTGTAAGCTCTGAGCTTGGAGGGGGGTACTGCTGAGTGACAGGAAGATGGGTGAGGGGCGGTGTGTGTGCTTTTTTCTTGTCGCGATTTGAAGTACCGGGATAATTTGGGGACTTGGGTTTGTATTAAGAGAAGGTGGATGAGATGGACTGGACTGGGTATGTCACAGGGAGGGGGTAGCTGGGGCACGGGTGGGACTTGCGATAACAGACGCAGGTACGCGATCGGAACTTCTAAACTTACCGAGTTGATGATTCGTGTAGATTGTACGGAGGAGGTATTTGGAGCTGTTAGATATGTAGAAGAGAGAAGGATTATCGGAGAGCTGGAATGCTGGTTGAAATAACGATGTAGGAGGAATAGAATACGAGAAAGACTCGGGAGGGAAAGAGGACGAGAAAAGTCGATTAAACCCGGGCTCTTGATCTCGCCATCTGCGGCCTGAGGCTACAAGAGAATAAAATGACTAAATGACCAGCAATAACTAAGTATGGACCTATGGAATACAGTGTTCGAGGCAGGATGTCTATCTGGTGTCAAGAACCTTTTTGGCTTAAACGGCGATCGTCTGCGATTGGTGACGTCGAGACTGATAAGATAAGGCCCCGCGATTGGTGGGTGTCGTGACTAAATCGGTTGACTGATAGCGTGCTTGGCAGAGTGATGAACTATGACTATAGAAGGGAGTAAGAATAGTGTAATGATCGACGATGAGATCAAATTGGATAATACATGCTACGAGAAGAAATGTAGATTAATATTCACATGTCAAGAAGCACGAGTTAGTCAATTCCCTCTACCTCTAGACCCGATCGGAGACGCAAAGGAAAGGTTAATAATGGCTGGAGGTCATAGAGGGAGGTTGTCACGAGAATTGCCCTCTACTCGGCCTAGTTCTTCTTAGCCTCGCTGGAGCCACCACCGGTAGTTGGCAGCCCCATGAAGATCTTGAACGAGTCGTAGCTGAGAAATAGTTAGCACTGAGCATTGGGGAAAGGAAAAGATCAAGGGGGTAGGAAAGCTGATCCATACATCATCCATTGGAGACCAGTCTGCAAGAATCTGTTAGTATTGATTCATCTCGGAACTGTCAAGGATAGTCACTCACCAAGGTACCGATCATCACGATACGGACGGGCAATCCATTCCACAGACCGCGGAACCCAATATCACCATAGATACGGCTCATCGCAGCGCCAAAGGCCTCACCGGATTGACGGTTCGCATTCAGCTTGCTAACCATCACATCGGCCGGATGCGAGACCACGGCACAGAGAATACCAGCCAGGTAACCACCGGTAAACGCAACGGCTGTCTGCGCACCCTTGTTGTAGTCGGATTTCTGGCCGGGCAGGTTCTTGTAGATCATCTCGACGATCGTCTCAAACGAGGCAAACTTCATCATCGTGTAGGGAATCTGGCGACCCCAAAGTGGGTACAGACCTTTGTAGAGACTGGGTGGAGACTGTCAATATACCTCTGAGAAAAAAAACAACCTTGTTTCAACAACAACTTTCCTGCGGGGGGATGTCTTACCCAGATACACCCTCCTTGCCGACGACCGAGGAAATACCACTGAAAGTACCTCGGAGATCAGGAGGAATGGTCGTCTGCATACGAACCTTGACAGACTCGAATGGGCAGAGGGCAACGTCGGCGATCAGCTCGGCGGAAGCACTGGCGA
The DNA here is from genome assembly GCA_037043885.1 of Penicillium goetzii. Lineage (NCBI taxonomy): Eukaryota > Fungi > Ascomycota > Eurotiomycetes > Eurotiales > Aspergillaceae > Penicillium > Penicillium goetzii. Next base: position 107,612 of record JAWLST010000039.1, read on the forward strand.
CCAGATACAGAGAAGTTTTCCATTCGGCAGCACGCTCTTGCCCGACGAGATCGCTGTAGAATTTCTTGAAGTACTCGTATCCGCCATACTTGAATGCTCCTTGGGCCTTTTATCGGGGTTGTCAGTGACTCTTCGAGAAATATGTCGCCCGGTGGTTTAGCTTACACTGTAGCCAAAGAAAGTGGGACTCCACCCGGTGAAGACGCCGCGGAAGCCCTCGGCAGCACGGATTGTGTGGAAGGCTTGCATGTTGCTCTTGTAGAGCTTAGAGTCAACCTGGCGGCGACATTTGATGAGATCAAGCGGGGTTACTGCCGTGTGAGTGAGGCCCTGTAGTGGACCGTATCAGCAATCTAACTTCTGGCTGTCAATCGTAATGTCCGTCATGGTGTATACTAACACAGGCAAGCAAACCGCCAATAGTGCAGGCGGCGTAGTACTTGGGAGTCCAGAGCTCAATTTTGCCCGCTTTTTCCTGTGCCTTGTGACTGGCCACATTGTATTCTCGAGCGGCTTCCTGGGCAATCGAGTCGGCCGTCTTCTTCACGTCATCGATCGCGCTCCAAGCGGGGAAAGGCTCGCGTCTCTTGGAGACCGGCTGGAGGGATTCATCAGAAAGTGACGGTTGTTGCTTGCCCAGCACACCGAGAGGGTGCTGAGCCGCAAAAGTCGAGATGATCGAGTTCGGGAGCATGTTGATCTGTCGCTCATCCAAGGATGTACACTGTTAATGCGGGTCCTTAAAAGTGGAGACACAGCGATCGTAGATGCTGGCTCGAACGTGGTTGGGGGAAAGGGCATTGACAACGAACCGATCAAGTCTCACAACGCAAAGTATGGATTTGGATTGTAGGATGGAACGTGAACAAAAAGGACTGAGAACTGTGCTCAAGCAAGGCTGGGAGGAATTGCTCACCTTACAAGGCTGCCCGAGACCATCAAACCGACCCCAAAAGAATGACGTATCGGGCCAGCGGGTCTTGGCGTGCGCAAAAGAGGAAAAGCGCCGAATTTCGTCAAAAAGAACTGTCAAGCAACATCGAATAACCTCCCCCTACACCTCCAAACGGCCTTGTCACTTCATTCTTACATACACAATGGCTTCCTACCAAACGGGCAGCGAGGCCTACACTCGCGAAAACCAAACATCAGCCCCCGCGGCCCCGCAAGCTGCCTGGGCCGACAAGTACCGCGGGGTTAGTTTCTCCCCCTCCTTGAAGGTCTAGAGCTGTCCGGAGTACTCATTGTACGAATTATAGGCTACTGTTGAAGACCTCGATCCTCCTCTCGCCCTGTCGGTCTCCCCCAATGACCCTGTCTCCGCTGCCCTGATGGCCGCCTACGAGCGCGACTACACTCACCTCACCGTCATCGACGCGGCCAAGCGATCCCTCCTCGGCTACCTGAGCATTCCCCGGCTAAAGGAGCTCCTCCAGAACGGCACCGTCAAGGATACCGATTCAGTCGCTACGGCCATGCAGCGCTTCAACCGCAAGCGCGGCATCTACCAGGTGATCACCATGGAGACACCACTAGAGGAGCTGGAGCAGTTCTTCGAGAGTGAGACAGGTCCCAACGGCGAGAAGCGTGAGAAGCAGCAGTTCGCCGTTGTAACCGATGTGACGCGCAAGTTTGTGCTCGGCGTCGCGACCAAAGCCGATCTGGAGGAGTTTGTCAAGCGCAGACCGGCGTGAGTGGGGGGCAATATAATTGGATCTTTGACTTGTGGTCAAGCCTGCAATGTGGGAGCAAAGCGTATCGGCGTCCTCCGCTAGATGAATTTGGGCATCGGGAATTTTCTTATCTATTTTCTTTCCCCGGAGTGCATATGGGCCCTTTCAACATGGACTTGGCATCTTTAACATTTGTCGGAATGGAAGGGGGGTTTCTCGAGGTACATGTGTGAGGTCAAATAGCCTGGGCTGGAGCCAGGCATGGAATGTGTCTTATGATATCCAACAGCAATACAAAATTTGCTTGTAGCTGACATCCCGGTATGGCCGAAACAATGCTCTCGAGCCCAACCCTTGAACTGCCTGATCAATCGAGTAACATTACCTGCAACGCCGTAGAACAAAAAAACATATGGACCGGACGATCATGGCGCGCCCCTGGAGACTTGGATGCACTACTGTGCTTTCTTGGATTTGGCCTTCTCGGCCTCCTTTTTGTCGCCTTGGTCTTCCAGCCACGCAACGTAGATGTACGCGAACAAGACCACGTTGGCGGAAACGGCAGCGGCAATGCCGGCAAAAGTTGAGTTGCCTAATACATGAATTAGTCTCGATGGAAGCCTTGTATATGCAAATAAAAAGCTATTTCAAATCTGACCTCTGAATACCGTGTTCACTGTCAAGAAATAGATGCCGATGGGACCAAAAACCATGGCGGCCGTGAAAGCAAGTAGCTTGTAAATCACATCTCTGGTAATCCCATAAAGTTAGAATGTGATCTGACGTTTAGAACCTGATGTCTAGATTGAAATGGTGTTGAGGTAGTCCACATACGCTGGCACAGCTGGTGTGATGTCAGAGTCACTCTCCGGGGCAGGCTTCGCCGCAACATCGGCATAGCTCTGGCCGTGGGGACGGCGGGCTGACATAATGTGAGATTTGTGGTATTAGATAGACCTGAAGACTATCCTTAATGAATCCGAAATTGGCCAGTGTTGTGTTCGCTGAAAGCTCAAGGTTGCCGCCGGGGGTTATCAAGGTTGATAAAGTTAAGCTACCTTATATTGCGGAGACAGTCTAAGCGTCCCCGGTCACATGGTGCACAGTGCAAAACACCGCATTGTAATCTTGGCGCGATTCAATTGAAAAACCAATTAATAAATGTAGTTATCTTGAATTAGATTCTCTATTAAATCTCATCAGACTAAATTCAAATTAGACACGATTGAATCCAGTTGAGACACTCAATTCAATAATCAATCTAAAAGCACGTGACCCGCGCGCGTCGGGATCGCGTCTCCGCCGGCAGAAAAAACGTTCCTGACGAAAGTAGTAAAAAGTGATTTTAAACGTGGTTGACCAGATCAGAGAGGCGGGCCTCGACTGCCGGAGTGGGACAAGCGCTGCCTACACACAATGGACGATTCGGTACCTGATACTCCCATCCGGGGAAGGAAGCCTGCACCAGGCACCCCCGACGAAGATGGTGACTACGAGACGATTGCCACCTTGCCCGCGCATACAATCACCCCGTCCCAGCGATTGACCCAGGCAACACAACTAGTCGATATGCCTTATTCACGCTCGAATAATACGATTGTTCAGGTGGCTGCCTCCTCGCCCATAGCTCCTGCTGCCTCCCCACCTACCCACCGTGCCCCCAGAGGAGGACTGTTAAGCTCGCTCATGGCTCCCTCTGGCACATCCTTCCGTCCTCCAGTTACCACTGTTCGCCCTACGAAAAGAACTCCAAACTTCGATATGGATGACGGCCCAACTTACCGAGGCGGGTCCTCGGACGATGACGAGAACCGTATCGACATCAAGCCTGCGATGTTTGAGAAGACTGCTCGAAGCCCTGAAAAAGTTGCCGAATCGCCTGTACGCGCTGAGACTGGCTCCTTGGATCGCTTCAAGGAGATTACTTCCTCTGCCATGTACGACCCAACCGCGACGGGTATGAAGCGCTCCGCCGATCAGATGAGCTCCGCCGACGCTCCTCGGGGTGTTGCCACCAAGAAGCTCCGACAAGGTGCTCCATCCCGCGCTCAACCTGTGAATGCTCAGATCTCGACCGTGCTGGACATTGGCGATTTTCGAGTCCGAGTCAAGGTGGAGCGCATTCTCAAAGTCATGCCAACAAAATCTGTACAAGAGTGTGTGGATGCTCTCATGTCGGCCAATGGAAACTACGATATGGCTTTGGATCTACTCGCCAATGAACCTATCCGGGCAAATGGGAATGGTGCCCGAAATTCCGCCATTGAAATCGAGTCTTCCGATGACGAGCTGAATGCCGAGCCTGTCCGCAACATGGGACAGATGGCCAAGCAGAAGATTAAGGCCCGTGGCACCATTCAAGACAAATGGGCTGCTTCAAATCTGCCTGCCGCCCCTGAGAAGGAAGACGAGGTGAAGCCCCGCGGTCGCCTTATGCGAGGTCCACGAAATCGTGATTCTGCGGCCCTCTCTGATGCCATCGTGATCGACTCGGACGACGACTTACCCGCCAAGAAGAAGCCGGGACGTCTCCAGAAAGGCTCTCGCCGCGCCCCCTCTCTCACTCCGGAGGCGGTTCTGTCGGACTCGGACGATTCCGATGTCCTTGATGAGGATGCCTCTGCTGGCGACCTGGACCAGAAAGTGTTGCGGTTCTTCAACACTTGCAAACCCCACGATCTCGCCGACATTGCCGCGGTTCCTGAGGAGACCGCTGAGCTCATCACCTCTCAGCGCCCATTCACCAGCCTGAGCCAGGTGCGCGAGGTCAGTGCCCCGGTCGATGAGAACGCCAAGCCCAAGGGCAAGGGCAAGGGGCGCAAGGCTCCCAAGCCTGTCGGCGACAAGATCGTCGACAAGTGCCTGGACATGTGGACCGGGTACCTGGCGATCGATGCCCTCGTCGCGGAATGTGAGGCGCTGGGTAAGCCCGTGGCCGAGGAGATGAAGAAGTGGGGGGTGAACGTCTTCGGCAAGCGTGGTGATGCCGAGCTCGACATCACGAATCTGGGTGGCTCCCACGATTCGGGGATCGCAACACCTTCCAGCCAGCAGTCGCCCGGTGGAGATGATTCGGACGATGAGATTCGACCCGTCGTCAAATCTCGAAAGTCTCAGTCGAACGGTCAGTCTGGATTCATCTCACAGCCATCCATAATGGCCGAGGACTTGGTCATGAAGGATTACCAGATCGTCGGCCTTAACTGGCTGGCGCTGCTGTTTGAGAAGAAGATGAGCTGCATCCTCGCAGATGAGATGGGGCTTGGCAAGACCTGTCAGGTCATTTCGTTCCTCTCGCATCTCTACGAGAGGAACATCAAGGGCCCTCACCTCGTTGTCGTCCCTTCCTCCACCATCGAGAACTGGCTTCGCGAGTTCAAGAACTTCTCTCCGAAGCTCTCGGTCAAGCCTTACTACGCGAACCAGAGTGAGCGGGCCTACATTCGCGAGCAGCTCGAAGATGAGCGGGACTCGATCAACGTCGTGGTCACCACCTACACCATCGCGAAGGCCAAGGTGGATGCAAAGTTCCTCCGCGACATGGATTTCTGTGTCTGCGTCTACGATGAAGGGCACATGTTGAAGAATTCACAGTCCCTTCTGTACGACAAACTCATCCGGATCAATGCCCAGTTCCGACTACTCCTCACGGGTACCCCGCTGCAGAACAACCTACAAGAGCTGGCGTCTCTGCTCGGCTTCATCCTGCCTAGGGTCTTCAAAGATCACAAGGAGGATCTGCAGGCCGTCTTTGCGAACAAGGCAAAGACGTCCGACGAATCGCACTCAACTCTCTTGTCGGCACAGCGTATCGAGCGTGCCAAATCCATGTTGAAGCCTTTCGTCCTACGCCGGAAGAAGCATCAGGTCATCGACCTGCCCCAGAAGCACTCGTATGTTGAGTACTGCGAGATGAAACCTTCGCAGCGGGATATCTACGACCATGAAAAGGAGCAAGTCCGCCAGCTCCTCGAGGACCGTGCCGCCGGCAAGAAGACTGGCTCAAAATCCGCCAACATCCTCATGAAGCTCCGTCAAGCCGCCATCCACCCCCTCCTCGCGCGGCGTCACTACACTGGTGCCATTCTTAAGAAGATGGCTAAGAGCTGTCTGAAAGAAGAGAAGTGGGCCGCGTCCGATCCGGCCATCATCGAGGAGGAGTTGCAGGCTTACAATGACTTTGAGTGCCACCACATGTGTCTTGACAACCCGAACTCACTCGGCAAATACAAGCTCAAGAACGAGGAATGGATGGACTCGGGCAAAGTCGAAAAGCTCCGTGAACTGCTGACCCGGTTCATCGCCAATGGTGACCGCACCTTGATCTTCTCACAGTTCACTATGGTCATGGACATCCTCGAGAATGTCCTCGAAACGCTACGCATCGAGTTCGTACGTCTGGACGGCCGCACCAACGTCGAAGACCGCCAATCCATCCTGGACGCGTTCCACGAGCGTGTGGAAATCCCCGTCTTCCTCCTTTCGACCAAGGCCGGCGGTGCAGGTATTAACCTGGCTTGCGCCAACAAGGTCATCATCTTCGACTCCTCTTTCAATCCCCAGGAGGATGTACAGGCCGAGAACCGCGCCCACCGCGTCGGTCAGACTCGCGAAGTGGAAGTCTTCCGCTTCGTCACCCGCGAGACCATCGAGGAGCAAATTTACGCCCTCGGTCAGACGAAGCTGGCGCTGGACCAGGCCGTTGCCGGCGATGACGACGCCGCCGCCTCCAAGCAGAACGAGGAGGCTGGCATGAAGGCCGTGGAGAACATGGTTCTTGCGGACATGGAGAAGAAGGAGAACCCGGATGAGAAGAAGGAAGGCAGTGCTTAAAAGGCATATGATGTGAGAGAGAGAAGCGTGGTGAGGGCGGGCGGGCTTCTGGTGTTTGGGAGATTTGTTTTGCATTTTCATAAGGGTGCGTTCTGGTTTGTACATGTCGCTGGTGTTCTTTTTTGCGACGGTTTGGTTCGGAGGTGCATAACGCATATCAGCGTGTTAGAGTAGACCAAATAAAGTTTACTCTTTGAAGATTGCCTCGATTTTATTGATTTGCTTTTAGTTAGAGCCTGTCTCGTGCTTATGGAGGTTCTACTCAATAGTATATGAAGAGACAACTCAACAAGGTGAAATTGGATATTGTAAACCCGTTATATTATCTATGTATTTTTGGGGAATCTATAAACAAGAAAGAAGAACCTCGGGAATCTCATCCCAAATGCAGAAGGACCTCGACGGAGTCCAGTAACCAGGCTATGCAGAAAGACAGAACAAAAGTGGGGATATTGAGTGGAGTGAAGCAGGTCTATACTGCAACGCCGGGCTGCTGAGGGACTTCCGCAGCGGGGACCGACGGGTCAACGGTGGTGGTGGTGGTGGTGGTGGCCTGCTCGGATGTGGATGCAGGCTTAGCTGCTTTAGCCGGCTGTGGGATAGACGAGGTGCGGATGGGACCAACATTATGCTTTGCGGAAGAGTTTGACTTGTTCGGCCTCGTGCTACCGCCGCCAGCGGCACGAGCAGACTCATTGTTTTCCTTGGCGTTCTGCACGGCCTTGGAAACAGTTTGTTCTCCTTCACCCAGCTCCTGCTTATGCGTGAGGTCGAGAATCTCATCAAGCTGAAGCGCCTGAGGCATCAGGTCATCGAATTTCAAACGCCGGCAAACATCGGCGTATGTCTTGGATTGCTTGGCTTCCTTGAATTCCTGGAGCTTGCCGGGGATCAGCATGTTGAGTAGGTACTTGGTATTTCCGTAGCGGTTCTCGCTTTCAATGCAGAATTTGAGATATTGGTAGACCACGTCACGCCACGGGTCGAGACCACCGTCTGCCTCGGAGCGGAAACAGGATGAATTGGCTTCCGCTGAAACGGCGATCATTGCGCCGTCCACGCCGAACTCCTCCATCAGCTGCAATGCGTTGTCGCGAGAGGTCACGTCGCCGTTCATCACACATGCCACGCCGGCCTTGTGGCAGACATCGGCTACCATGCGGAGCTGGTGACGGATGGCCCGCTCGCGGGGGCGCATGGGGGTTGTGCGGCAGTGAACGGTTAGACCTGTGATACCGGTGCGGACGAGGCGGGAGACGAGTGCTTCGGTGAGTTCGGGGGTCTCCAGGATGCGGATCTTAACCGAGATTCCAATCTGATACGGCTGACCGACTTCGCGGACCAGCGTCTCGAGAATGGAAACTAGTTTATCGGGTGTGCGTAGTAGCGCAGCGCCCATGCCACCGCTGGTACTGAACGGCTTGGGACAGCCGGAGTTGACATCGATTCCCCATACATCCCCCGCGACGACCTTTGCCGCCTGCACGGCGAGATCGGGATTCGCAGTACCCATTTGGAAAATGAGCTTCCCCTTTTCGCGAACGGGATCGAGACGGTAGATGACTGATTCTTTGACGGCTTTTTCGACACGGCCGCCGTTTGAGGGGACGCGGGTGAATTCGATAGTTCCGTTGCGCGGGTTCACGCGGCGTTCGGCGCCGATGAGGGCGCGGTCGATGGTCTCGGGGCCCCAGACCAGGTCGGCGCCGTAGTGGAGGGCGAGGAGGCGTGAGGGGAGTTCGCCTGATCGGACCATTGGGGCGAGGACGACTTTGCCGCGATAGTCGACGCCCTTTGGTGGGATGGGCACGCGCGGCACTTGGGCCGGGCTGGTGGACACGGACTCGGCGAGGGTAGACATTGCGGAGCGTAGGATTCTGATCATAGCATGCTGAGATGGGGAGGAGAGTAGATTCTTTTTCTTTCGATGGTAGTCGCCGCACTTTTCTGGGGTTCGCATCGGCCAAGTCCGCGGGGTCACGTGCAGATAGAGGCGATAATCTTTTTTTTTTAGTTTGACTTTTTTGGATGCCTGATTCATGCCTGATGCCATGTGCTCTACCTTGATTTCGGACGGAAACAACAATTAAAACATGGTTATTTCCATTTCAACTGTGGTTCTCTTGTTAATAATTAGGAACAACTGGATTCCCCGCCAAGATTCATACTTTTACATTTGGCGATTGATCCTAGATATAAAATTTCATTATCGACATGGGAGGGTAGTGAAGCATCTACAGTTAATTGTAATAGCTAGCAAAGCATGGTTGAGAGACACCCGCTAGGCTAGCCCGACGTCGGGTTAGCACTCGCAGGGAGCGAGAATGTATGGAGAGTATGGAGTACATGCAGAGTACATACGTCGCCGTAGGTACAGCCAAGTCATAGTACATATGTCTACGTACTCGGGAGGAGGGGCACGAGACCTTAGGCACAAGTAATATTACTAGAGCTATAGCATATTCGGGTACAATAATTGCAAGATATACGAACATACTCGTTCGGTCTCAAATAGCATGGCCAGGTCAAGACTGTAATTCCTCGGGCGGAATGCCAATTTTCGGAAAGTCTGGCAGAGTCTGGGCAGGGCGCAGGCATTCGCAATAATGCCGGACCTCGGAGAGGACCCGCCGAAAAAAAGACAGTCTCCTTTACGAAAGGAACAAGTAACAAAGGAGTTTGTTCTTCCCAGGGGCAGAACCAGCGAACCCGTGTTCCCTTGGAACCACTAGTTTTTTACCTTTTCAAGGAACACACAATTCCCCGTCAATTGGGCCAATTTGCGCTAGGACGACAAAAAAAAAAAAAAAAAAAGAACCAAACACTACTCAACACAGGTTTCCCAAACGACAATCACCTCATCCCCTTCCCCCCAGGTCAAACAGCCAATGGCTCTGGCTCTGGCCCATTCTCCCTTGGCCCGACTGGGATTTTCATTTTCTTCTGCCTCCACCGCCTCCCGCCGAGTCGTCTGGCGCACATCAGCAACACTGGCGCCCCCCACTTCGATAGCCCCTCCCTCTGTTGCGTCCTCCTTTTCTCCCCCCACTACGTCGGCCGTGTCTTCTTCCTCTTCTCTCTCCCGAGCTGCTCTCCTCACCAGGCATTTCTCTTCCTCAGCCCCCAAAATGTCGTATACCGTTCGCAAGATCGCTCAGCCTTACACGCTGGAGCACCGTGTTTACATCGAGAAGGATGGCGTCCCCGTCTCTCCCTTCCACGATATTCCTCTCTACGCCAACGATGAGCAGACTATCCTGAACATGGTCGTTGAGATCCCCCGCTGGACCAACGCTAAGCAGGAGGTACGATCATCCCATCGCTATATCCTCCTACCTGCCAACCGCATACCCTCCAGCCACGTCAATCGTATGCGATGCTGATTTGCTCGAACCCACATCTAGATCTCCAAGGACGAGTTCCTGAACCCCATCAAGCAGGACACCAAGAAGGGCAAGCTCCGTTTCGTCCGCAACTGCTTCCCCCACAAGGGCTACCTCTGGAACTATGGTGCCTTCCCCCGCGTAAGTGGAACGACTTATTGCAACATCTGCAATGCCAAATCACCCCGCCTTCGACTCGGACTCGGTCATTGACTCAATGGATTAGACCTGGGAGGACCCCAACTCCATCCACCCCGAGACCAAGGCCAAGGGTGACAACGACCCTCTGGACGTTTGCGAGATTGGTGAGCTGGTCGGCTACCCCGGTCAGGTCAAGCAGGTCAAGGTTCTGGGTGTCATGGCCCTGATTGACGAGGAGGAGACCGACTGGAAGATCATCGTCATCGATGTCAACGACCCTCTGGCCTCCAAGCTCCACGACATTGAGGATGTTGAGCGTCACCTGCCCGGTCTGATGCGTGCCACCAACGAGTGGTTCCGCATTTACAAGATCCCCGACGGCAAGCCCGAGAACCAGTTCGCCTTCTCCGGCGAGTGCAAGAACAAGAAGTACGCCGAGGAGGTTATCAAGGAGTGCTCCGAGGCCTGGGAGAAGCTCATCTCTGGCAAGACCAACGCTAGCGACATCAGCCTGTAGGTTTCCCATTGTGCTCCCCTAGGAGTGATACCTTTTATTCACAGGAACTTTGCTAATTGATTTATCTACAGCGCCAACACCCAGCTCGACCAGAGCCACGCTGACCCGGCTCAGGTCGCCGCCATCCCCCGCCACGAGAACCTGGCTCCTGCCCCCATTGACGGCAGCATCGACAAGTGGTTCTTCATCTCCGGCGCTGCCGTGTAAAGTGTCTCGCCTCTCGCTTGTTTAAAATACCAGAACAAAAATGTTTGAGTTCTTGCTATCACCTAGATGGTGGGGTATAATATTCAATTCATATTCCCAATCAGGATCACACTGTAGTGTGATCCCGCTAAACACGAAATACGACTTGCCTTCATCTATCCGAGATACATAGTATACGTTCGGACTGAATGATACATACAACAAATGTATAGTGTAAGATATTCATGAGATTGGTATATCTACTCCCTCGGGAACTGGACGACAACATCATCCACCACCACACATACTATCAACCACTCTCACCACATGCAATCGAGTAATCCAACGCGCCAAAAAACAACAAAAATGTCAAGACAAAAAAAGTATAATACAAAACAAGCCAAGAAGGGAAGAGTGACACGTCCCAAAAACCATGTAAAATGAAGGTCATGCCATCCTTACCCACCCACCCATCCATCTCTCTCATCCTAACTCAACCCTTAAGACTAGCCTCCCGCTCCAAAGCCCGCCCAACCCGCGAAATCTCCTCCACCACATCCCCGATCTTCATCCCACGCTTACCAACCTCCAGCGTAACCTCCTTGCCGCCCTTAAAGCCGACCGTCATCACGGGCAGCTGTGTCGAGGTGCGCGGCAGCTGCGTCACTTTGATGTCGATGTGGGTGGGACTGGCGGGTGAGGATGTGGCGGGTGTGCGGAGGAGAGAGAGGAGGAGGCGGCAGGGTCGGGAGGCGTGGGTGAAGGGGTTGAAGGTTGCGCGGAAGGTGGTGATTGTGTGGATTGGGATGGACATTTTGGTGGTTGTTGTGGTGGTGGTGGTTGGGTTGAGGTTGAGGGTTGTTGTAGGTGGTAGGAGATATTGTGTATGTGTGAATTTGACTGCTCATTGAATTAGTCATTGAAACATTGAGGATATAGTGAGATAGTGCTTGTAGTGGTTGCATACCTGATTGAATTCGCGATGGTTTCTCTCCCCGAAGTTTTTTGCGGTGGAGTGGGTTGGTGGGTTTCGGCGTCCGGTGATCGGTGATAATCTCAAGGAACAATGATGACGAGAGGGTCTATTTGTAGCGAGCGGATCCTGGCTTTGAATAGCTCAACCGCAGTGGTAAATTGGTCAATTGGCAGTCCGAACGAACGTTTCCGAGTTGCGGTTGCGGGCTCCGAGTGAGATGTCCGATGTTTGCCGAGAATGCAAACATGTCGGTATGGAGAGCAGTGACGCCCACGCCAGCTGGTCAACTTGCACTTAAACAAGTACTCAGTACGACCAAGCAGCTCCTAGCTGAAGCAAACCCGAGATTCAGCAGTGACAAGACTGGATCGCTTCTACCAAGTCCGACTTTTATCCCGCAAAATACCCATCAACCTGCCGTTATATGCACTACACCCGTTAACTGCCCGGTTTACAACCCACCATGTCCACCGCGGCCGCTCTCCAGGCCCGCTTGAAGGAGCTATCCACTACACTCGGCCAGATCCAACCTCTTGTCGATCGATTGCGAAATTTCACCGCTTCCATCGGACAAGGCGATGACGCGCGCGTGGAGCTTGGAGCAGAGATACACTCGCAGTTGAAAGATGCCGAGGGCGAATTGGAGCTTCTGCGCGGGGACATCGAGGCACTAGACACCGGTTCCGAGGGGAGGAGGAAATCAGCCGTCAATGGTGGGGAGAAGGAAGCTGAGAAGGAGCGGGTTGTTGCGATGGCGGGGCGATTGGCGGATGATTTGAAGAGGTATGTTTTTGAGCACAAGGAGATGGATGCGTTTGGGTTTGTGGTCTTGTCGTGCTAATAATCTTGGATAGGACTCGGGGAGATTTTCGGAATGCTCAATTACAAGCTAAGCGGAATGCTGAGCTTGCGAAGCGTAAGGAGCGCGAGTTGTTGCTGTCGAGGTCGCAAGCTTCGTCTGAGAAGCGGAATCCATCGGAGAAGTTTACGCAGGAGGATCTCGTGTTGAATGCTTCGAATGATGTGACTGCTGCCCTGCGCCGAACACACCACCTGATGCAGGCTGAGCTGTCTCGTAGCCAGTTTGCCCAAGAGACACTCGGTGAGTAATGTTCTGCATGTCCCCCAGCAGTGTAATCGGTCTTTCTAACATTTGTATGATCAGAGCAATCATCGGCCGCCATCTCCTCTTTGTCAGAGTCATACAGCAGCCTCGACACGCTCCTCGCCAACTCTCGCAGCCTCGCCAATTCTCTCCTCCGCTCGCAAAAATCAGATACATGGTACCTCGAGACAGCATTCTATATTCTCGTTGGAACTATCTCATGGCTCGTCTTTCGCCGCGTTCTCTACGGTCCCATGTGGTGGCTAGTCTGGCTTCCGGTGAAATTCGCCATGCGATTTGTTTTCGCTATCCTAGGGGCTGTCGGGATCTCAAAGGGGTCAAATGAGCTTGCATCTAGCTCAATTGCTAGCGATATATCTGCGACTATTCAACAAGCTGCTACTGCAGTGACGGGGGCAACCGTTCCGAGTGGCGATGCTGCGTGGGATAATGAGAACCCCACAGAAGACGAGCAGGATCGCATCATTGATAAGATTGGGCGCATGGTCGAGGATGGGAAGTGGGATGGAACTAATATCGATGATATCTCGCCTGAAGAGATGCAAAGACAGGATGAGATACCTCGTAACCCGAAGAAGCGCATGTATGAGGAGGAGCAAGTCGTGCGGGATGAGCTCTAGAGCGTCACGCACTTTGGTGTTATGATAGTCCATGTTATTGATGAAGCGTTTGAGCGTACATATTACAAACTTAGAAATATCGACCCCTTGAAACAGCTCGCCACTTTCATATCCTCTCATTCTGATGAGCGAGTAAGCATTGTGCCAAAGAAGTATAATTGAGTCTTCTGATTGGCTCACAGCTAAGTGCTGCGCGTGTCACGTGGAGACGCGTCTCTTCGATCGCGGCGGGCGTCTACTCTCTCACGGTCTCACCTGGATCCCGACTACTCAACTTAACCACTCTCAAAGCCCCAATCCTCCTTGCCTTGCTCGCTTCGAGCGTGAGTCTACAATGGCATCCACTTTCTTCAACAACAAGGCCCGTGCCGCGGCTGTTGCTGCTTCAAGCAGCTCCAAGACCAAAGCAGGCGACAGCAAGGAAGATACCACCCGTCTACAGCCATGGGTTGAGAAATAGTAAGTCTGCCTCAAGTCATATATTGGTAAGAATCTCATCTAACTTGGATCAGTCGTCCCAAAACCCTTGATGATGTCGCTGCGCAAGACCACACAACCAAGGTCCTCCAGCGCACCTTGCAAGCTTCCAACGTATGCACCCATCCACTCCTAGTCGCGGATCAATTCTAACACTACGCCCAATAGCTCCCTCACATGCTCTTCTACGGCCCCCCAGGAACAGGCAAAACCTCCACCATCCTCGCCCTCGCCAAATCCCTCTTCGGCCCCGCCCTCTACCGCTCCCGCATCCTCGAACTAAACGCCTCCGACGAGCGAGGCATCGGCATCGTCCGCGAAAAAGTGAAAAACTTCGCCCGCGCACAACTCTCCCAACCAACCGGCCTCGACGCCGCCTACCGCGCCCAATACCCCTGCCCCCCCTTCAAAATTATCATTCTCGACGAGGCAGACAGTATGACCCAGGACGCGCAGGCCGCGCTCCGCCGCACGATGGAGCAGTACTCCCGCATCACCCGCTTCTGCCTGGTGTGCAACTATGTCACGCGCATTATTGAGCCGCTGGCGAGTCGATGCAGTAAATTCCGCTTTAAGAGTTTGGATAATGCCGCGGCGGGGGATCGGGTTGCGGAGATTGCGCGCGCGGAAGGCTTGAAGCTTGACGATGGTGTTGTTGATACGTTGATTCGATGTGGTGAGGGTGATTTGCGTCGTGCTATTACTTATCTTCAGAGTGCGGCGCGGTTGGTGGGTGCTGCGCGTGCGGGTGGGAAGGATGCGGATGAGGATGCTGAGATGACGGATGCGGGGAGTTCTGCGGAGGGGACTATTACTGTCCGGACTATTGAGGAGATTGCCGGTGTTATTCCAGAGGGTATTCTGGATAACTTGGTACAGGCTATGCAGCCGAAGGCGTCGGGTTCTGCGTATGAGGCTGTTTCGAAGGTGGTGACGGATCTTGTTGCGGATGGGTGGAGTGCCACGCAACTTGTTGGCCAGGTTTGTGCTTCTCGTTGATTGACTTTTTTGACTCCTGTGCTAATATGGACAGTTGTACCGACGGGTCGTGTTCAACGAGGCCATCCCCGATATCCAGAAGAACAAGATCGTTATGGTCTTCTCGGAGTTGGATAGGCGGCTAGTCGATGGTGCAGATGAGCACTTGTCTGTGCTGGATCTCGCGCTGCGTATTGCTAATATCCTGCGTGGCTGATCAATCAGTCCTTGAAAGGATATAAAAACAATTCTTCGGTTGAAGCATATGGTCTTTTTCGTGGTTTATCTCTGTTTCTTCTGGTATCTATCGGAAGTAACATTGATTGTCTACGAGGTTGACTGGATGCATAGATGGCGTTCGGCTGGATCTGACACATTGAGGCGTTATGTATTCACTTGTTTTGAGAATGAGGATGATTATGATACCCTGATATTCTCTCTATTTTCAAGTAAATCTCCCAACTCGTTTTTCGCTAGGAGATAGCTCTTGAATTCCTCATGTCAGTCTCATGGAAGTCAATCCATCTCGGTAAGCTATGTCCAAGTCCAGATCAACTATATGACTTGCAACTCTATGAGCTATGTTCCATTAATCAGTGGCCATTTCGCTCGCAATACAATGTGATATGTAGAAGCTAGGTTACACTACTCGGGGCAAGGGAACAAGACCGCCCAGCCCATGTTTAAGGTTGTCTGCTTAGCCGAGCTTCGGGCTTGGCTCGTGTGGGGTAATGCGAATTCTTAAATAAAGTCTTGTAGCTCTAGCTATCACCATGATAGGTGGAATGGCTGCCTAGTATCATTGAATGGTACTGTATGTATCACCAAGTTTAATGGATGGCTGGCTGACTTAGTAAGATAGTCTCGACAGCCCCGTCAGTACCTACATTCTCGTCTAGTTGATTCTCGCTTGATTCGGGAATCATGTCACAGATCACTTTTCGTCCGCGGAGTTCTTGATATAGCCTATCTAGAAGTTCCTTGATTGGGCAGCATGACATCGCGCTAGAAATAACCAAACGGGAAGCGATCGGAATAAAGACCAATGGGTCAACGCCACCCCCGCATTTAGAGGTAGACCCCGGATTCTTGGCTTGGCAACAACAAGATAATAGCGCGTAGCTTATACATTGACTCAAGAGACATAAGTGAATGGCAACAGAGGATCATGCAGCAGGGCTCGGAATATCCCTAGATGCAGGGGATCTCAAAGATATCCCGATACTCCAACGCCTCAATAACGCCCTAAGTACTCCGTACGGTGGCCGTTCAAAAGTCTGAGTCTAGAGACCAGAGAAACAGCCCCACCAGATATGCTTCCACTTCGTTTTCTTTGAAAGATCTTTCTAAAGGTCATTTAAATCGTCTTTCTTGATGGCTCGGGTACCCTTTCTGTGGTCTATCATTTAACTCGTGACTGCTAGATGATTTTGAAAGTTTCCATGGGTATCTGACCATGAACATTATTGGGTGCGAGACAGGTGCCCACTTTGACGACGAAGTGACAAGACCTCGCTATCCACCTGCCGTGTAGGGAACTACCAGCCACCTTAAGGCTTGGCTTTAAGAGTAATGCGGGGAACTAGCTATGCTAGAGCTGTCCGTTTTCTAGGCCAGAACTTAATTTTAGCTCCTGCCCCATCTGAATAGCTTTAGGACAATTTCAAACATGGATCTTCCCCGCCAATACCTAGCAAGTGATTTAGACGTTGGCAAGCTCAGTTCAATCTGAATCCTATCGCAACGCGACTAAAATGTGATACTCTTTCAGAATGTTGCCGGTTTTGGCCTTGGTCATTGCTTCCAGAATGAATGACTCTCCAACGGCTCCGGGCATGACGTTACCCTCTAGAATGGCGCATTCCAAGACACAAAGGCTGAGCTTAGCCCCCAGCCGAGACCCTGGAAAAGCACGTCCCCTTGAGCGGGGAAGAAGGCTTATTTGGAACAAGTCTATCACCAGAAAACGAGAACACAGCGTATCAGAGTTTCGGATCCGATCAAGAGCAGATACTTCGCGCAAATGTAGTGATCATTGCGCCGAGCTTCGGCAATGAGATGGACATAACACCTCGGTAGTAGCAAGGTATATAGTTACCAGCTTTCCTAGCTCCTAGTCCGCTCAGAGAACGCAGCGACCACTACAGAAGCTGTTTCAACATGAGAAACCATATGCAAGCCGGGTGGTTTTACTCCCCCAGCCAAATTTCTCGCTACTTTGCCACGCGAGTGTCAAGTCTCAAACCTCCTCGAGTATGTCCTCTGAATACTTGAACCGATCAACTGAGGAATGTCTAACAAAGTTGTGCTTCAGAACAAATTGAGAAATCCCTACGAGATCCTTCGGGAGTTGACGACGCACCAATGGCTTATGTTCGCTGCGGGCTTCATGGGCTGGACTTGGGATGCCTTTGATTTCTTCACGGTCTCGATGACCATCACGGAAATATCGGCTGACTTTGGCGTTTCTTACTCTGATGTATCATGGGTAAGTACAAACAATAGGAGACTACCATGAGCACTGTACTGATATCTGTTCTGTGCCAGGGCATGACCGTGACCCTTATGCTTCGATCTGTCGGGGCAATCATTTTTGGTATACTCTCGGATCGATATGGGCGCAAATGGCCCATGATCATCAACCTTGGCTTGTTCATAGTGCTCGAGTTGGGATCTGGGTTCTGCAATACTCTTCCACAGTTCTTGGGCGCCCGATCCCTGTACGGGATTGCAATGGGAGGTAAGCAAGCATCACTCGACATGGGTCCATGATCGATATTTACCATCATACGATAGGACTCTTTGGTCCAGCAGCCGCCACTGCTCTCGAAGATCTCCCATACGAGGCCCGTGGTTTACTATCAGGACTATTCGAAATGGGTTATGCAATGGGGTACCTCCTTGCAGCAGCTTTCTACCGCGCTCTAGTGCCAACTACCTCTCATGGCTGGCGAAGTCTGTTCTGGTTTGGAGCAGGACCTCCCGTTCTAATCATCATCTTCCGATGGTGTTTACCAGAGACAAACCATTTCCAGGTCATGAAAGCGGAGCGGGAAGCCCGAGCCAATGCACTCGGTAATGACCACGCCAAAGCCGCAGGATTACGAGTTTTCCTTCGTGATGCTGGACGTGCCCTCCGAGAGAATTGGGTTCTATTCGTTTACTTGGTTGTCCTGATGACGGGATATAACTCCTGTTCGCATGGTAGTCAAGACTTTTACCCAACCTACCTCAAAGACCAGGTTGGGATGAACGCCACCGATACTACAATTATCACAGTCGTTGGCCAGGTAGGTGCTTTGCTTGGTGGCTGTACAGTTGGATATATTAGCACGTTCTTTGGACGGCGTCTGACTATGCTGGTGGTATGTGTGATCGGCGGTGCGTTGATCCCAGCCTATACAATGGTTCGATCAATGTCACTAGTTGCTAGCGTGTTCTTCGAACAGTTCTGCGTCGGTGGTGTTTGGGGTCCTATGCCCATCCACTTACTCGAGCTATCGCCAATCGCACTTCGCACTGTGATGGTGGGATTGACCTATCAACTTGGCAACCTTGGGTCTTCCGCATCTGCTACGATTCAGTCCATCATTGGAGAGCGGTTTCCCTTACCACCAGGAGCGGATGGAAAGAAGAGGTTCGATTATGGAAAGGTCATTGCTATCTTCATGGGCGCTGTCTGGGCCTTTATGCTATTCTTCCTGTTCTGGGGACCTGAAATGTCACAGGAAGAAAGGGACGAGGAGGCAGAGGATTCGATGCGTTTGGAGCGACTCAGAGCAGAGGGTATCAGCTTAGCTGAGATTGGACAGCAGCGATTCTTGGGCAAGGGTATTGATGAGGCTGTGGTGGATCGGGGTACTGGCCACCAGGATAGTGAGAAGGCTGAGACGGCACATGTTGAGTAACTACAATCATATAAATTGCTAGGTTAACGCATTTGGTGATGAAATGGGATTAACAAGTTGAAGTTTATGCATGATCGACTCGAGGAGGGTAGATATGATATAATCATGCGAGCGAGTAGAATTTGCTAATTTTAATTGACAAAGAAAGCGTTCAAAAGAGATGAAGAAAGAGATGAAGAAAGCCATGTAGAAAGCCATGTAGAAAGCCATGTAGAAAGACATGTAGAAAGACATGTAGAAAAAGATGAAGATACTAGTGTTGTATAATTATTAGTAAAATTACACTAAATTCTAGTATAAGAATCATCTATAAAGATCGAAAGATTAATTATATAAGAATGGTATAATAAGGATAATGAATGCGTAAACTTCTACCCACGCTGGGCCTGTAGGAGCTGAGCGTGGTCAGAAACAGTGGGAAAAATAATTTGTAACCACGCCCAGCTACAACCGGGTCAATTTACCAGTAACTACAAATCTCCTCGTAGATCGACTCTGGATCTTCCAGAGGTATCAAGTGCTTAATTCCCTCCACAGTGGTCAACGAGACCTCAACTCCACTTTGACGTAAGAAATGAACCACCTCTGCCTCAACCCTCTCCCTAGTCTCCACAACATCAAGCTCTCCCACAAGCACACTAGTTCGCAGGCCAGGCCGAGAAGAGAGAGCGTTCCGGACATTCTGTGAGATATCCTCCTGCATACCATAGGAAGGCCAAGCGCTCTTTGCCAACTGATTACCCATAAGGCTGTCGCGGACCACCAGTTCAATATCAGATTCAGAGAGCTTCTCAGGATTTGCGAGAACATTGTTCACCGTCCAGCGGACACTATCCTCGGACTCATATGCAAGTAGCTGTTGAGATTTCATGTCGGGAGGCAGATCCAGCGCAGTTGGAGGTGCAGGTCCAACCAATACGAGTCCTGTAAGGAGACCCTGGAGATCTTTGTTCAACAGACCGATCGTTGCAAGTGCAACTTTTGCGCCCATTGAATGGCCGACGAGAAGAAAACCATGCTCGAGGAGGTCTTGTTTAGCCTTGTCTTCCCTAAGACGCCCTAGGACAGTTGCGACATCGCTAGCCATTTCGGTGATGGAATAGGCTTTGCCATCTTCATTGTTCGGCCCGCTCGATTGACCCCAGCCTCGCAAATCGATTGCGATCGTTGGGTAAATCGCACTCAGCGAAGTCGAAGAATCCAAGTCTGTGAGTTTGTGCCATGTTTGCGAGCTGCCACCCCAGTAATGCAACAACACCAGAAGGGGCTTAGAGGTCTCCTTGGCTGGGCGGGTGAGGTGGGCATGTATCGCTGAATTGGGCCAGGCTTGGAAGGAAGAGGACTCCATGGTTGTGGTAGATAGAAACGTACGTCTATAATTTGGAATTTTGCTATAGTCGGAAGTGTCGAACCCTCGAAATGCAAGAAGTATAGAGCTTTGATGTCTTGTTAGGAAAGCTGACTGTGGCAAGCCGCCCTCTTTATAGCCGCATTTCTCCCTGTGTCTTGTGGAATTTAGCTGAAACTTCAATGGTACTCAATGTTTACTTATGGAATCATCATGTGGATGGAATCTTAGTGTGGAGCCACGATGTGGAATCATGATTCCACATACACTTCTGTTCCACCGACTTGATTGGTTGGTGCATGTTCGCGTTTGTCTCAGTCGACCAATCATCATTTTGATTCCCCTTTCCCGCCCTCGCTGCTCGGTACATAGTTACTAACTATCTCTCGTTCAAATGAGACGCCTAGCAGGTATGAGTATTCCAAAGGTTCAAAGCAGTTTTCTATGATACTTGGAGGACTCAAATAGGATGTTGGCCCTCGTCCTGCACCCCAGCCCTGGAGGTGTTAAACAGGCAATGTGTGCTAAGGCATCAACGATTTCTGGACTCGGGATCTATGAAAATAGCCAGCTGTCGGGGATAGTCAAGCAACTCTCTCAATCTACGTACCCTCTACAATGCATCTTTTGGTGACAACAATTAATCCTTTAAATTCTACATGTTTGAACGAAAGTTTGGACACAGAGGAAGGAACCCTCAATCGTCTCCCGTCAAATCAACCACATCCACATCCATATCTGCCGCCTTTCTCTTCTTACCCATAAAAGCAAGATACCTATTCAAAGATGTGAGGGGAACCGAGGACCCTGGCCGTGTTTGTTGATTCGATGAAATCGGCGCGAGACGCTGGGATGGCGGCACCACGGTTCGTGCTGAACGCTGACCGGCGGACTTTCCAAGACCAACCATACTCATAAGTTGATCATGCTCTTCCCCAAACCAAACAGTCAAGTCGTTTTTGTTGAATTCAAGGAGCTTGAGTTTCCCTTCTGCCCTTCTCTTTTTCCATTCTGCCATAGCCGTATCGTGATGACGGAAAGTCTTGGTCACCACCAATGTATACGGCGACCCGTATCGCTCGGTTTCATGTGTACAGTCTATCCTAGCGCTGTCGAGTCTGTTATGCATATGTTGCCTGCGTCCCTTGTTGATGGGAAATCTACCGACTGTCGCGGTGGGGTCCGTCAGGAATCCGTTGAGCCAAGAGCAGTCGTCGCAGCAATTTTTCACGGAGGGCCGAACAAAGCTTGGGTCATTGATGGGCTCTTCACCAACGTAGTTGTTGATGTAGGCTTTCAGGATGACAGCGAAGATCTCGTGGTAATTTGGCGTAGATGACGGTATCGAATTGGCTTCGCAGATTCCACTCAGGGCGTGTAGGAAGGGGAGCCAGAGTGAATGGAACCTAGATACCTCGATTGCAGGGGCACGGAAACAGATTCTTCGGGCGAGGAAACCCATCATAGAATCGCTGTCAGAGCTGACGCGAATGAGGGTCGAGATGAAATCCGCCAGTGTTTCGTGAGTCACCACAAAGGATTTTGAGACCGGGTCAGGCCGGGGTGGCCCGAACACAAGGCGCGGTGCCTTTGCAGCAGACCCTTCATCGCCAGAGAGTGTGTGAATGTCAATTTTTTCAACCAGGGATTTAGCAACTTGTCTATACAAGTTTGTACCATCTTCGGTGGCAATGGCGCCCTCGGTTGTGCGTTGATGTAGTCGGGACAAGAAAGCAAGGATGAAGGAGGTTGCTGGAATCCTTCCCTCAAGAAGAGGAGCGACACTGGATCAACGTAAGCATCGTGATCAAAAATGTGACTGGGGAGAACATACCGACTCGAAAGGTAGTCGAAGTCATGATACCCTGAAATCATGTCGACCAAGGCGTGTCCATCTTGGGGACCCAGTTCCTGCTGTGGGAGCATTTCCAATATTCCGCTATGCACTGTCTCGATCCATGATCGGACGTCGTCTGACATGGATTCAGTGGAAGGTACAAAATTCTTGACCGCAGCCTGTCTTTTCCAAAGCACGGGGAACGCCAGAATGGCACGTAACAGACTACATCATTAGCTTCATCGCCGACTTTGGGGAGATAGAGCCCTACCTGTCCTTGATGGTGTCAAAAGCGATGACTCCAGCGGCAATCTGCTCTTTAGCCCATTTGAAGAAATCCAGAGACAGATTTCCCTCGTGGCGATTGGCAACATCGTTGATGAAGTCTGGGTCCTTCAACACGATAGCTGCTTGAAGGACTTTGGTGATT
The DNA here is from genome assembly GCA_037043885.1 of Penicillium goetzii. Classification (NCBI taxonomy): domain Eukaryota; kingdom Fungi; phylum Ascomycota; class Eurotiomycetes; order Eurotiales; family Aspergillaceae; genus Penicillium; species Penicillium goetzii. The sequence continues at coordinate 130,045 of JAWLST010000039.1, forward strand.
ACGGGGTCGGGAAGAACTGTCCTGGAACGGTAACTGGCAATCTCTTCGGTCCAAATCTTTTGGCAGGCGTCCTTCAAAGTTTTGGTCAAACATTGGTCACCAGGTGTGTGCAGCAGAGACTTGGCAAGGTAGCCAATGGCGGATATTATGTTTTCTTCACGGGCCCGAGACAGGTAATCTGAGCCTTTCTCCCAAGAATCCTTGAGAAAACCGGCAATTGAATCTTTAGGCACAATGGCCACGGCCTGTAGAAATTGTTAGTTGGGTAAAAGCGCCCGCTAGATGGCGAGGGAAAAACTTGCCGCTACCCGATACCAGTGGGTTGCAGTTGGTCCCTGTCAAGTCGCGATCAATCAGTAAAGCCCTTCTTGCAAGTTCGAGTGGGAGCCAACGCACCCAGTTCCCCTGATACCCCTCATAGTCCTCCTGTGGATCAATTTCATCGAAACACTCGTTTTGGAGAACGTTGTCCATCTCCAGTTGCATTTCTTTCGCCACCTGACAACCATCTAGATCAACCAGCGAGGTGACCTCGTATGAGGTTTCGAAGACTTCTTCCAGAGTATGGATTCCCCCAGAATTGCCATATTCCTCTGAATCGTACTCTTCGTCATAGTAAGACCGTCTGTAGTAAGACCGTTTGTTGTAGTGTCCATCATATTCGCATGATCCCTGTTCCGACTTTGCTATCAGGGCTAGTAAGATCTCCACGTCGAGGACCTTTGAAATCTCCTTGAGAAGATGGACGGAGGCAAGGTCCCGACCCTTAAGGGCATTGAGGGAGATGTTGGCTTCGGTGTACTCGTGATCAAGCGTGTAGTAGGCATGGCTCAATTCCCGGTCATCCCGGCCAAGCCACACCTTGAGAGTGTCGTAGAGGTAACGCGCCTCGTCCGTTTGAAGACAAGCTGTTGGGTATGGCCGCGAAGGATCGATGCAAAGATTGTACGTGAGAACCCATCGATATCCAGACCTGACAGGAAGAATTTCGTGGATAACATCAGAATACCAACTGACATAGGAGAATCCATGTTTCAGTGTCGCCAAGATCTTCTTCTCTCCTTGGTGCTTGACAGTTACCTCACCTCCTTCATGGGGTGATGGCAAGCCGATGACAAGAGTCGCAAACATGCCAGGGGCTTTCTCGGTGCTATTGAGGGCAAAGTCAGCTCTGTAAACAGTCATGAGTGTATCATTGCGATGATGACTTACTCAGTATGGGGTTTGAACATCGCGCCCTTTTCGTAGATCAACATCTTGTAAAGCTCTGCTGAAACAGGCGAATCAATGCCGAAATCGCGAGCGACGCACGCGCAAGCTTTCTCAACGTAACTGTTCCAGTCCGGGTTTCCCAGCTCAAACTGGTCGTCATTAAGCTCCAAGGTGTTACGCACTGCAGTGTCGACGAGGGTTTCACTGCCCTTGCCATATGGTGCCTGATGCGCTTGATCGATCATTTGGCGCGCTTGTGACTCCTGCAAAGGCAGAGTAATCGCGCCAACATCGTGCACCTTGATCTGTGGATCAACATAGGGTAGTTCGCCTTGCGAAGCAAAAGTTCCTGACGACTCAATACCATCGAGAGCTTCAAGTAGTTCCTCCGGTATGTCTATGTAGGCATCGTCGCCTTCACCTTCGACATCGTCTTCATCGTAGTTGTCCTCATATTGGTTCAGTCCAACAGCCTCCTGTTGCGGAGCCTGTTGAATCGTAGCCTCTGTCTCGTCCCCTGTGGATGTCGCCATATTTTGCTGGATGTCAAATATCCTGCGCGGCGGTATTCTTGCGCTTCAAGCACGTTGGGTAGGCTTGGTCAGATCGCGTCCTTCTGTTGAGACAACTTTTTGAAATTGCGGGGACATGAAGAAGAAGAGAATAGCGAGTTCCTCGACTGGCTGTTGACGCAAACGCAGGAGATCTCTAAAGTGTCATGTCATAACCTTTGGCGGGAGGTACATTGACACGAAACGTGTGCAAACGCGTGTAGATACCACTCAGGGGGAATAGACCCACTCAGTAACCTTCGATTACAGCGGGTTTCTGCACCGAGATATTAAATATTAGATATTAAATATTAACTGACTAGGTTTAGCGCCATTATGTGTTAGCGTTGTCTGCCATGTGACATGTCTGGTACGGAGTGTGGGGTATGTACGGAATACATACTCCCAGGTCTATTATACAAAGGACACTGGTTGCTGATGCCAGAACTATTCGAACCTGATTTAGTGTTCGACTCGCAGCGCAATCTTGGCATCTCTGGTGCTTGTGATCTGTCTACGTGACCGAGACTGGTGCATAATATTTCTTATTGTGACGTAAAACAGCGGCCGTGCAAGCTCGGCTGTTCTCGAATTTGAGATACTGATGGTAAAAGCAGTAGATTCAGGATTAACCCGGGACTAGATATCGAGAATTTTCGATAGATTCGACATGCCAATGTGGGCAAAGTCACAACCCATTGACTGCACTTGAATTTCTCTACTATAGGTTCAAGACGGTGTTTCTGTCATGAACCGCTGAAGCTTCCAGAGAGCTAGCATGGTCTCCACCCCCAAACGATTATCCGGTCTGAAGAACAGAGCCGCATTACGGAAATGTGGAGCCTCCGCATCACGTAGCTTTGCCAAGTCTGATTCAGACAGAAGTGTCGTCAAGTCAAATACCGGGACTTGACTCTGAGTTGATGGATTGAACACGGTCTCTGGCCATGATCCACCGTTACTAGACGGCGCAAGCAGAAGAACCGCCCCAGATGCCATTCGGTCAAAAGGCCCGAGGCGTTCTAGAGCATCCACAAGCGCAGCATTGGAAGGTTCCTGAATATCGAGGACACTCCAAACTCCACCGGGAATATCCAGGCGCGCGTACCTCCACCGAGCCTTTTCCAGCTTCTTGACCACGTCAGCGCGCCTCTGTTGCAATACATAGTCCGTCATATCCGGTCTCCAAAGTATTGACTTCTCCACGCGGGAGGTGATCGGTCCCAGTGGATGCTTCCATCGGAATGGTAGAATTCTCGAAATAGCCGGTCTCTTCCCGGCGTTCTTAGACAATGGCTTCGCGAGGCCCTTCAGGAGATGCAGCGAGTTAAGCATTCGAAGAAGAAGCTGCTGTCCCGGTTTTTCGTTGCGAATTGCTTTCGCCGTGAGTGGTGTGTCGGCAGCCAGTGTCGCTGGATCTAGGTATGGGGCCTTTGCCGGGACAGAAGACTCTTCTTTTTGTCGCGCTTGCAGTGAATCCTTGATCAGATCCACGGGAAGCAGGTAGCTATTCTCGGTATCAGGTTTCCGGACAAGGCCCCATTCTCCGAGCAGGTCGCGTGGTATGCGGGCTCCTGTCACGGAACACATCCGTACAGGCGACGCGAGCGCTACTGCCCATGGATTCTTCTTAAGCTCGAATATGTCGTCTGAGGTTGGGGCCCTCTTGCGATCTTTTATAGGGCTGGATCGAGGAGATGTGACAAGAGGGGATTGTGGTAGGCGCTTTGATGGAGGAAGGCTTGTTGCATCCGAGGGAGCTTCATTGGCGTGATGCTGCGAGCCGGAAAGGGAGCGACGAGATGGTGGCGCGAGCGAGGGGCCGAGTAATTGACGAAATATCCGTAGACGCCATGTCGCATACGAAACTTGCCGTCTTGTACACTCCATTGTTTGGATAAATGCAAGCAGTGCAAGCAGTTGAGAGGAAAATGTCGCGCGATTATCTTAGCGCTGATAAGACATTCCGCTTATCAGTCACGATCTCCGCTCCGCCTTCGCGCGGCCTCGAGACTGCTTCGTCTTTCAACGCCCTCCTGCAAAAGCACTCTTGTGGGAAGTGCTGCACACGCTGAATCACAATTAAAGATGAGGCCCACATTGAGCCTTCAGCGACTAGGACGGTCGGTCCCTCGCTGTTCCATTTCGCGTGTTCAATCCGCCCTTGGCTCGAGGCCCTTTTCGAGCTCAATACCTTCGTTTGATCGCACACCCCCGCGGGGCTGGACACCCACGCCATTTGTGACGGAGACGGTGGTATGCTTTTTATTCCAATGCCCGAAGCTGGTTGTGGACTGTATACTGACAGACTAATCAGGGAGGTGGCTGGCACACCTGTATGTCGCGCAACTGATATCAAAGACGAACCAGCCCAGCTAACTAGCATTCTATCTGCTCAATCCAGATGATATATTTTCAAGACTTCTCAAGGTACATATTTGGTCTTATATATTCCCTTTTGTCAGCTTTGCTCACATGTTCATCAACAGGAGCGCATCATCTGCCTCAATGGCGAAGTCGACGAGACCATGTCCGCCTCAATCGTCGCCCAACTCCTCTTCCTCGAGGCCGACAACCCGCAGAAACCCATCCACCTATACATCAACTCCCCCGGTGGCTCAGTAACAGCAGGTTCGTCCCCAGCAACCACCATACCAAGTCTACTCTCCACAAGTTCCTAACAATCCTCCTTCCCACCCCTCCAGGCCTCGCAATCTACGACACAATGACCTACATCGCCTCCCCCGTCAGCACAATCTGCGTCGGCCAAGCCGCCTCAATGGGCTCCCTCTTACTCTGCGGCGGCCAACCCGGAAAACGATACTGTCTCCCGCACAGCTCGATCATGATCCACCAGCCCTCGGGTGGCTACTTCGGGCAGGCGACCGATATCGCGATCCATGCGAAGGAGATTCTGCGTGTGCGCTCGCAACTCAATCAGATATACCAGCGCCATTTGACGGGCAAGAAGCAGTTGTCGTTGGATGAGATTGAGAAGTTGATGGAGAGGGATTACTTTATGGGGGCTGCGGAGGCGCTGGAGTTGGGGATTGTGGATGAGATTTTGGATCGGAGGGTTCAGAGTCAAGAGAAGGGTGGTGAAGGGGAGGGGAAGCCGCCGGCTGTTTAGAGGGTGGTTGAACATGTTGGTAGAGGTGGATAAGATTGGAAGCTTGGTGGATATAGGGATAGGATTTATGCTTCTCATCCGTTGGGGATATTGGGAACCATTTCCATGTTCGAGTTGCTCGATTTGTATTATTATCATGACCAGCCCTACTTTTTATACGCAGACTCATCTTCTCTACGGATTGGGGATAGAACTTTAGACAATATACTCTTCTCCCACGATGATATAGTGCAAGAAAAGGTCAAAAGTCAAAAGGGCAAATCCAAACATCAATGTGGGTTTCAAAGGTTATCACCAACTTCCAGTGACACCAGGTACTCTCCCCCCTCCGATGGCCTAGTGGTCACCAACAATGGTGGCCTTTGGGTGTGCCCCGGAGACAAACAAAAAAGATACAGGCCTCCAGTGCTGGGCTCCGCTCCGCTGGTGGCCGGGGCACACCCCTAGGCGGGGGAGAGTGGGCGGGTTAGGATGCGGGGAGGTGAAAGCACCTCCTCGCGGTACAAGTTTTTTATATTATTTTTTTTAAATAAACTTTCTTATATTAAAACATATATTAGATATCGATATCCTTTTTTATTTAAACTCTTTAATAGCCTTTTTGAAGGTGTAAGTAGGGTGTAGAGGGGGTACTGTTTTTTTGGGTGTGGCATCAGGACGACACCAGGCGATGTACTCCGGCATCGTGGGATGCCCCGATGCAGCATCGGGGTGAAGTATAAAGGGAACAAGAGGGTCGGGGGTTCGATTCATGGTAGAGTCGCTTCTGTTTATTTTGGATTATGTGACATTCGGCGCGTGGGCAGTTGCAGATGGCGCAAACATTAGTGCCAGATGGATGTGTCCAGAGAGAAACTATACCATGTTTGATAACTTGATATGATATACTAACCGGCAGCCAGCACCGAGCAATATTGGTCCAGTTCCTTAGAGCATAGATTATGGAAGATAGAATACATTTATCCATAAGAACGAAGACTACCATGCATACTCGAGATGTCATTGATCTATACGTACAATGCGGCCATCAGCTCCAACCTGTAGCCCCAAGCGCTCTCGGAGGAAAGTCGCAGCCTGCGGGGAGGGTGCGTAGCGTCCATCCCCTCGTCGGATCGGTGTGGTCGAATGTTTCCATTGATCACGTATTGTGGTGAAAAAGCCCATGTCCATAATGACAGCTTGTCCAGTCGCGTATGAGTCCAATGGGTGGCCACCCCGCGGGATTGGTCCCGTACCACCCTCGCCGGGGTCAGCCAGCAGCGTCGTCCGTTCATCGTATACATCATCATCAATCTCAGGGACCGGCGATGTATTTGTAGTGGTATCCTCAGGTCGAGAATCATTAATATCACCCGCGTCCTCGCTACTTCGCACCCCACGTTCCTCCGCATCATGATCTTGTTGTCCCAATTGCGCGGTATTCGTTTCTGCATTCGCATTCGTCGTTGCACTCCCGTTCGTTACCAAAGAGGCCAGCCCCTTAGAACCCACCGTCTTCACCCGCTCAATGATCAACGCCAGCATGACAATATCGACTAGCAGGATGAGGGTATCGAATGCCAGTAGTCGGAACACGGGGACGGGCTTCTGCCCAATGAAATCGATGAATATTCCGCCATGTAGATAGCCACGTGTAGCTTCGCCTGCTTCGGGGCGGATGAAGAAGGCATGAAAGACCATGCAGAACAGGTTGCTGCCGAGGATGGCGCCGACGAAGGGCTGATTGCGCGTAGGATCAAAGGGTGGCGCTTTAGGTGTAAAGAATATTAGTTGGACGACAGCCCGAATCGCAAATAGAATGATAGAGCAGCTATTGGAAGAAAGGGTGTTAGCCGGGTGTCCTCTTGAGTGCGATGGTGGTGTTTCCGGGAGTAAGACGGAGGAGGATCTCCCCACGCTCAACTACCCTACCCCCATGACTTGTGTTCCGGGCGCAGGAAAAGCCAAACTCACTCCATATAATACAGCGCCGATAATTCGCAATATATCAAGATATCGAGATCGCGAAGTAATCGATCAATAAACGCAACCTTTGCAGCTGACTGGAGCTTCTTCACGCGGCGGTTATCCTGATTACGGATGCCGCCGCCATTGCTCGTCGGCGCTGGTGATCCGGGCTCCACATCTTCGAGGGAAATGCCAGAGACGTCGGCGATGTGCTCTGCATCCCTAAAGGCATCGACGTCGGTCATAGAGGATCATGGGGGCATGGACGAGGTTCGGCAATCGAGTGTCCAGGCAGTTCGGGGGAGATACGTCTGATAAGAAGCTGTGGAGTTGGGGGTGGACGGGCTTGGCGGGCCGAGCACGTGCCGATAGTGGCTGACAACTATGTACTGATGTAGGAAAGCATTGATTTATTGGCATGATAAAGATTTCAATGGTGGTTTGGTAAATGGATAATACTACTCTCTTCATTTGAATTGCATGCTGTTATGCTTGTACTAAAATCTAGTCCACAAGGATGGTCTTCGACAGCTCCGAGTAGTGCTGGAAGAACCCAGTAAACAGGCGGATCGCGTATCCGACATCATAAGTACCACCAGTCTCACGGATACTGTGCATGCTCAGCTGCGGGTTACCCAAATCCAAGGTACGGGCACCCAGGGCAGCGGAAAGCATAGGGCCAATGGTGCTACCACAGCTGGAATCATTGCGAACAACGAACAGTTGCAGGGGAATGGGCTCACCACTCTCGGTCGCCGCCTTGCGGGCGACCTCCTGAAGCAAGACGATACCGGGAGAGTTGGTGGCGTAGCGGGCGTTGGCGTTGATCTTGATAACGGGGCCCTTGTTCATCTCGGGCTTGTGGTCCTGCTCGTACTTGGCAGCGTAGTTAGGGTTGACGGAGTGGGCCATGTCGGCAGAGACCAGGAAAGAGGTGGAAAGGGTCTGCTCATAGGCAGTGGCCAGGTCGGCATCCGAGGAAGAGGAGGAAGGGAGCACCGACAGGCGACGGATGATGGCTGGCAGAGCATTGGAGTCCGCACCCTGGGCGGTACGGCTACCAATCTCCTCATGGTCGAACAAAGCAATGAGGCGGATGGAGGACTCGTTGTCCAGCGAGGACTTGTCAGCGACGGAGTCAATGAGACTGACGGTGGCACAGTAAGAGCTGTTCAGGTTGTCCAGACGGGGAGAGAAGATGAACTCCTCAAGCATGCCACCAAGGCAGGACTTTTGGGTGTCGAACAGAATCAGTTCAAAGTCCAGAATGTCCTCGGGCTTGACGCCAGCCTCGGAAGCAACAAGCTCGACGAAGTGGGAGTGATGGCGTTCGGTCACAGCCTTAATAGGAGAGAAGTCATCCACCTTCTCAGTGTCGCTACCATCCTTAGCGGCATCAGCACCGCTAGGCTTAGATTCGCTAGTGCGGTTGAGCTCGGCAGCCACCAGACCGGCGATCGGGAACAATTGCGTCTCCTTGTTGAAGGCAAAGGTTTCCTGGCGGTCCAGGTGGATAGCCAGAGTAGGAATACGCAGGACTGTCACACATTAGCAGAGCTCGGTCATTTAGGAACTGAAGAACATACTCGGACGGTCAACCTTGACCAGCTTCTGCACGATCGATCCATCGCTGGCACGGGTCATCACGCGGCCAGCGACGCCGAGGTCACGGTCGAACCCTAACACTATTAGTAGTCAATCAAAAAAGGAAGAGGTCGATGGAACGTACAGGTGTGCCAAATGCCACCACCATAGGTCTCAACACCGACCTGAATGAAGCCCTCGCCGCTCTTCTTGCTCACAGGCTTGACCCGCAGAACAGGAGAGTCGGTGTGGGCACCGATCATCGAGATGGAGTTACCCGGCTAGACTGGTGGTTAGCAACAGAGCATATCCTGGAACTATGATAGATTAACTACATACCTGCCATTGCTTTCCAATCGCAAAAGCAACCAGAGTGGTGGTGTTGCGAGTTAAGAAGTACTTGCCACCAGGCTTGCAGGTCTTTGCCCACGAATCTTTCTCCTACAAAAGAGTGTTAGATCAGATCGGATAGCCAATAAAGAAGAGTGGGGCTCTAGAAAATACCTTGATCTCCTGGAAGCCAGCTTTGGTCAAAAGATCCTTGGCAGACTGAACAGCATGGAAGGCTAGACCCTAGTCAGCGACAGGCTACCGGTGGGTTTCGGGCTTCGGGAAGAACCATACGAGTGGGGGAGGCGTTGACAAAGGACAGAAAGTCCTTGGCAGGCTGCTTAGAGGCCATCGTGTTAGGGTAAGAGGAATAGTAAGCTCGATGAAAGAATGCGTGGCGCAGAGAAGACAACGAGAAGGCAGATTTGTAGGGTACTGCAGGCATAGTCAACCCCGACGGTGGAGATGTCCAAGTGGCAGGGTTTTCGGGGTGGCGGGGACTTTATCAGTTGCCGACTGCAACGCCATCCTACTAGTGTTAATGGTAGCCGTAGTGACCATCTCCAATGCAAACGAATGTGCTGCCATTTTACTACTGCTGGTTATAACCAGTGCTAGTCCTAGTACGGAGTACTTTATATTTGATGAGTGCCTATCTAGTGACAGAATTGATATCAATTCATTCCTTTCATGTGCAACAATTGTATACTTATTGATTGACAGCGACTATGGACCTGAAACTGATCCATGAATTATTCCACTATAATTATGATTGGACTATGAGAATTGATCATATTCTCCGGGAGTGTGGACTGGATTGATTGGCAAGGATAAAGCGTTGCTATGGTCTCCAATGGCGGTGCTTCCATCATGACCAAATGGCCCAAGCTCTTCGCGTCCGAGGCGCGTGGAAGCGCGACGGGTCGCGTCAGATCTCTCTTCTCCCCACAGTGATCTCTGCAAGTGCCGTGTTGTAGTGGAACTCTTTGTCCTCCTCATCGAAGGGATCCACGCGTCAGATCACACAACATGTAAACAACTCTGAGACTGCAGGAGCAAGCAGAAGGGAGAGGTGGCGCCCATCATAACAAAGAACATCCACGAAATCTCCACGCCACAACAGACAATGAAATGGCCTCCGACCGAACTCAAATAGAACCACCGGGCAAATCAAGAATAAGGCTAATTGCAGCAGAGCAACAGGTGGAGCAGTTCATTCAGAAAGGCGGATCATTCCATTAACCACAGATTGAAGATTGTCGAACCTTCGTCTCGGTTACGTAGTTGGTGCTTTCTTTGTAGACAAACTCCCCCCAGCGCCATCGCCCAATTAGGCTTAGCGTTCCCGACGCGTGACTTGCGAGAGGGATGCTCAAGAGAGACAGTGACCACCCTCCCTTGTAGACATTCCAGTCCATTCTTCCCCCCATCTGGCTCTGTGAATGCCATTCTCTTTGTTTCGCTGAAACACGGTGGTGTCTCGTTCAGGCTGCCGAAGTGCTAGGCTGCGCCTGTCATCGCTGTGTCCAAGCGCCCATCAGTCGCCGAATCTCCTCATCTCATCACCAAGCCACCCACCGCCTTCAAATATCACCCTCCACTCTCCCACCTTCCCTCTCACCAGGGCTCATTGCGTCGCTTCGACGAAATCATACTCCTATCGCATGCAAAACTTGGTGGACTCTCCAGTTATCGCGGAATCTGCTTCTGCAGCCTGAGGACCTACCGCCAGCATGGGCGATCGCTCTCAGGACACAGAGGCGGGTGTGAGTAGTGGTGGACGAGTGACCAGAGGGACAGCTCGCGCACAGGCTGCTGCTAATATGGTCTCGCCTCCGGCTTCCACGACGCCACCGAGCATGCCCGCAAAGAAGACCATCTTCTATTCGGATAATCTGGGAAACCGCGAGGAGGGATCGGAGCCCGTGGATGCAAAGGCGCTTGATAAGGCTTTGAAAGACATCGGTGATGCAGGGCGCCAGCGTGAGAGGACACCCGGGATGAGCCCTTGCCGAAAGAGGCAGCGGGTCTATGGTGATCGGTAAGTCTCATTCAAACCCAATGCGGAAGTTGCTGGGAAACTTGATGATGCGAGTCTTGATGAACGTGTAACTGACTGAACCCCAAGATTCATTCCAAACCGTGATGGACAGGATTTGCAGGCAACTTACAGTCTGCTTCATGAGGATGGATGCCCGTCTACTCCGTCCAAGTCCAAGCGGCGCGCTCCGCATTCTGAATTGCATTTCCAGAAGAGTTCGTCCTACCCTGTTTTGCAAACGCCGTGATGAGAACCCAGCTGACCTTTCAAAATCAACAGTTGAAGAAGCCAATCGGACATTCTCCCGTGTCTTGCGCAGTGAGCTCTTCGGCAATACCGTCCCTCAGCCTGATATCCCCTCCCTTCCGTCGGATCCCTTGCTGGGCTTCAGCAATGGCATCAATGACAAGACTCGATCGCACACACCTCCTTCTCACAATATGAGCAATCTTCTATCAACGGGCATCACCCCCTCAACTCCACATAAGAACCTCTTCAACTACGGTCCGACCCGGCCTGGATCTGGCCATCCCACTCCATCCAAGACCCCACGAAGCGCCCATGCACCCAACCTGAATGTTCGCTCAGAACTCTACAGTACCTCCCCTATTCGATATGAGAGCCAGCGCATCCTTGAAACCCCGCGAAAGCAGCCCCGCTACATCAACAAGGTTCCTTTCAAGGTCCTTGATGCTCCCGATCTGCAGGACGATTTCTACCTGAACCTGGTTGACTGGGGCAGCAGCAATGTACTGGGTGTCGGGCTGGCCAACTCCGTCTACATGTGGAACTCCCAGTCTAGCCGAGTGACCAAGCTCTGTGAGCTGAAGGATGATACGGTCACCAGCGTAAGCTGGATTCAGAGGGGTACACATCTTGCCATCGGCACAGGCAAGGGTCTGGTACAGATCTGGGATGCAGAGCATTGCCGACGACTGCGGACAATGGTGGGCCACACCAATCGTGTTGGTGCTTTGGCCTGGAATGACCATATCCTGACATCCGGCTCCCGAGACCGCCTTATCTATCACCGTGACGTTCGCTCCCCGGATCAGTACCTTCGGCGGTTGTCTGGCCACAAGCAAGAAGTTTGTGGACTGAAATGGAATACTGAAGACGGTCAATTGGCTTCTGGTGGCAACGACAACAAACTTATGGTGTGGGACAAGCTGAATGAAACCCCCCTCTATCGCTTCTCCGACCACTCTGCCGCTGTCAAGGCCATTGCCTGGTCCCCTCACCAACATCATCTACTTGCTTCGGGCGGTGGTACCGCGGACCGCACCATCAAATTCTGGAATACATCCACAGGCTCCCTGATCAAGGAGGTGGACACGGGCAGCCAGGTCTGCAACCTGTCGTGGTCCAAGAACTCCGACGAGATCATCAGCACCCACGGCTACAGCCAGAATCAGATCGTCATCTGGAAGTACCCGCGCATGGAGCAGGTTGTTTCCTTGACCGGTCACACGTTCCGCGTTCTGTATCTGGCCATGAGTCCCGACGGCCAGACCATTGTGACAGGTGCTGGTGACGAGACCCTCCGTTTCTGGAAGATTTATGACAAGCGGGCTAATCGGGACTCGCGTCGAGAGGGTAGCAAATTGAGCGAATGGGGCGCAATTCGCTAATCGTGTCGCAAACCTTCGGTTCGGGTTTCCAGAACCTTTCACATCTCATTTTCACTGCATTTGATATGGAGTTTCGGTCTTCGATCTGGGCTACTCGGGATGGGACAGTTTTTGCATGATAATGATATCAAGGGATCTCGGCGAAAACAATTTTTGCATTTCTATGGGCATCATCATCATCATCAAGCCATCCATTTATCGCATCTTTCTGCCGTTTCCATCGGGTCGCACCTTTCTTCCGAATGTTAAGGGTTATTCGGCCCTTTTCATCCGAGTGGGACTTTTCCTCCTCAGCTCCCTATTTTCTGGCTTCCCATGCGATTCGACTTGTTTTTTTTTTTTTTCTTGTTTTTTTGCTCTTCCCTCTGTTCCGGTTTCAGTCTCTGTACAAGAGGCTTTTCTTCATCAGGCGCGGGTTCATCACTTTCATCAGGTCTAGCGGTGGCGCTCATGGTGTTTCGATCAAGCGACTGGGGTCACCGGTAACAGTCGCGGCGTTGGGTCAACGTGTGGGCGGTTTCTTTCTATTGCAAATTGCCCCTTTCATGACGACGATATGAATTTGCTTCTTCTACCTCCAATTTGCTCTTTTCCCCTTGCCCTTCCCCTTCCCCTTCCCTTTCCCTTCGACAATGTGCTAATGCTGGGTTCTTCTGATCTTTCTCCAATACTTGCATGATCATCTAGTTGGCGCAGGAGGGTTTTCTGTCACGCTCAGAATGAGAATGCAGAGTGAAGCTTGAGTTGATATTTCCCGTTTCTTCCTGCTGCTGGCTACGTCAATAGTTTGACTTGCTGGGACTTGTAGATCTAAATTTTATACCCCGAGATCCGTCGTATCTTCGGGTATCTAGAATGTTTCCCCTCATGGATGCTACGGAGTACTGCAACATCAACCTCTCGTCCAAGCTTGGGATCGGCAAATTAGCGGGAAAATGACGATCTTCGCCTTTGTTTTCCTAAGAAAAATTAGCCGCGGGTCTTCTAGTGCTCATCATTCCCTAATTATTGGGAAATATCCGGGCTTGAGCTCGAACATTGTATAGCCGGAAGCCCTCCGAGTGCGGGGTGGATGGTGGATTGAATGATAGAGTCGACTGATGAGTTGCATCGAATGGCAGGTACTAAAGTCCTAACATTTAAATACATTTTCTCATATACAAATCGTAGTACCTATTTGATCAGTCCCCATTGACACAACACATTATGAAGCATATCGTCCAACTGACACTTTTGGCTTCAGCCCTCGGGCTTCTTCCCGGGGGGCTAGCATGCACCAACGACGAGGACTGCGGTCTGAATGGCGTCTGTACCCATAATACCTGCCTCTGTGATCCTGGCTGGATCGGCGCCGACTGTGGACGCCTCGACCTCCGTCCAGGGCCACGAGCCAATGGCTACAATCTCACGGGAGAAGGGACATCATCATGGTGCAACGAAATACTACGCGACCCCCAGAGCCCAGATCTATACCATTTAATTGTGTCCGAGTTCACTCACGGCTGTGGTCTCGATTACTGGTCGCCCTTCAGTCGTATTATCCGCGCTGAATCTACAAATGGACCTCTTGGGCCGTATACCTTCAAGCAAGAAATTGCGCCCTCTTTCGCGCATAATCCAAGCGTTATCTGGAGCGAGAAAGATCAGAGGTATTTGATGTATAATATTGGATGTCAACAGCAGGTTCCATCCACATGCCAGAATGTGAATTTCACCTGCGGGCCTGGGAATACTCTTAACGGCGAGAGTGGCATCAGTGTCTGGTCCTCACCGGATCTATACAACTGGACCTCTCACGGCCAGATTCTCCCCGGTACCGACAACGACGTCTGGGATGCAGATATCACCAACCCTGCACCCTTACGTCTCCGCTATACTTCCAAAAACCCAGCTTCCGGCCCAACCCCCAGTCCAGCAACAATCCTCGCATACCGCGGCTGCCCCTACAACTGCAGCGGCGCCGAACTAATCAACATCGCCACAGCACCAGCCTACACAGACAGCTACACACCAATCCACCCGTCCAACCCAATATTCCCTGAACCCAGCGAAGACCCCTTCATCTGGGAAGACAAACGGGGTAATTTCCACATGCTCGTGCACTCTCTTCTCCCCGATGCAGGGTTCGGCGATGGGCCGAATGTGGGACGCCATGCGTTTGCGAGATCTTGGGCTGGACCTTGGACTTTTGTTAGGGGGAGCGTTGCGTTTAATACGAGTGTGTGGTTTGATGATGGGTCGGTTGTTGAGTATTACAGGAGGGAGAGGCCGAGTGTTTTTTTTAGTGGCGATGGGGAGATGAGGCCGTTGGCGCTTTCGACAGGGGTGCAGGAGGTTGGGGCGTTGGGGAGTTATTCGCTTATACAGCCCATTGGGGATGGTCCATGAGTTTGGAGATATTGTGGTGAATATGCTGCAGTAACCAGTTGCAAAACTTGTCATTGTCAAGTCTGGGTTGAATTCGTGAGTGATCTAGGGTCTCTGAGGTGGACTTGAATACATAGTTCCGTTGGAGATATATACATTAGCGGATCCCGGATCCACAATTTGATGGATGCACTGCACTGTCCGGCATCCATCAGATGCAGACACCTAATAGAATATTTGAAATGGGTATACATTACGGAAACAGGAAGTTAAGGCCTGATTCTAAAATTACAATCAAGCGAGACTGAATGTTTATCGAGCCGATCAAGGCGGTACCAGATTATCTATGCTACACTAAATACAGAAGCCTTGAACCCTCCCAACGCAGTTTGGAGATGACATGAGTGGAAAAAGGGAAACTTAAAAAGAAAAGAAAAAAATCTCCAAGACATTGGGGGAGATTTATAACAAGAAATGACAATTTTAAAGCACTAGCCTGGCGGGCTCGACCTGCAGGAGAGTCTTAATCCGCTCAAGGAAGGTCTTGGCACGCAGCTCCTCACCCACGGGGACAGTCAAGCTGAACACATTCTGGGCAGCACCACCCTCAACAGCGGCGACTGAGGAAGCAACAGACTTCTTTCCGGGCTTGGCGCTCAGGAAGTCGATGATATCCTCGACCACGGGCTCGGGCTGGCGGGCCTCGGAGGCGTCGAAAGCGTTCAGCTCGGGGATGTAATCGCCGCGGGATGTGTTCACAGCCTCGGCACCAAGAAGCTCATCGAACAATTCATCCGAAGAGGGCTGCTCGCTCTTCGAGCGAGGGAGGGCGTCGTTGGCAAGGTCCGTGGCAATGGCCAGGAAGCGGGACAGAGGAACCGTCACGCCCAAGCTCTCCTGAATCTTCTTCTGCGCGGACAGCACAGCGGACAGGGAGATGGAAATGGCGATTGAGGACATAGGCGGCGGCTGGGCGATAACCTCCTTCTTCTCCTCCGCGACCGGCGCGGCGGGCTTCGGGGCCGGCGCCGCGATCTTAATGTTGCTCAGGTCCAGGTGCATGAGCTTGGCCAACGTCGCGGCCTGGTTGGCCGGATATTCAGCAGCGATCTGGCCCAGATAGGCGAGCACATCACCCTTCAGGAGACGGCCCTTGGGGCCGGAGGCGGGGATCTTGGAAATTTCCGACTCGGGTATGTTCTTCTGGTGCAGGAGCTGCATGACGGAGGGGTAGAGGGGGTAGGCGGGATTCTGAGTTTGAGGAGCGGAGGAAGATTGAAGGCCTGGTAGACATTGGAAGTCAGCATTGTATTTGTATGGAGTTGTCCAGGCTGCTGGTTCTTGAGGAATTGGCTCCGATAAGGCGGCTTTGCTTCCTGCAAGCTTCATTTCGCTGAATGTCACCGGAAAAACTCACGTCGGGAGGCACGGAGCACCTTAGGCTGCCGGCGGGCGAACATCGCCGGTACCTGGCTCACAGGAAGTCGAGCTGCCATTTTGTATGAATGTATGTGGTTGCGCCGGAGTGGAGATGTAGTTGTTGGGGCTGGCGGAGATATTCAAGCGATGTCCGCAACTCTCCGAAAGAGCTGGATTGTCGGCAGAGACGAACACGAGTGACCAAGAGCCCACCACCGCGTCGAGCCGCGCTGATTCCGTGAGTATAGATGATCGAGTTGCGCGTGAATTGAGCGAACTGAAGAGAGAATGCTGGTTGGCGTTGAGGGCGTTGGGAGCTTTCACCGGCGGGCCGGGACGGGAACATTTTTCTGCCGCAGCGGCTGCTTTCGATCTGGCGGCGCTTTCCGAGGAGAACAACCGTCGAGGGGCCGGAAATTGGTAAGTTATTCTTCTCTGTTGAGCCATTGGTGCTCTTTGATCGCTTCAATTGAATTGCTTTAATTCGATTCGGCGTTGCAATATGCCGTCACTTTCCAGATCGCCTTGCTAACCCTTGATGTGGACAGAGCTTGCGCAATAACCATGTCCGCCAGACCATCTACACTCCGCATACTCTGGCACCGCTGCCCTGGTGCCTGTACTGGAACTCCAGCGCGCCCCAGCTTCCAGACATACATCTCCTCCTCAACATGGAGGTCCTTCGCTTCGAGGGCTCCTCGATCTCCGCCTGTCCCTAAACCTCAAAGACGCTCCGCGCCCTCAAGCTCCCAATACGCCGACTTGCCTAAGAATCTGCAACCAAAGGCAGGAGGACTTGGAAGGTTGTTCAGCAGAGTAGCCCACGAAGGAGATGTGACACTATTCCAGGCGCACTCGCAGCGCAGCTATTACTTCAGTGCATATGGCCTGTCGGCATTCTGCTTCGCCTATGCAGTCTACAACTCCAACGCCGTCTTCCGAGACCCCGTCACCGTCCTACCTATGTGGCAACAAGCGCTGTTTGGCGGTATCTGTGTATCGATGAGTGTCATGGGTACTCTCTTCCTTGTTCGGACTGGTAACATGATCCGAAGCATCAAGGCGGTCCATTCTCAAGGCCAACCCCGTGTCCGCTTCCAAGTTCGGGGCCTGGTGCCATTCAGGAAGTATGAGTTTGAGGTTGCTCCGTCCCAGGTCCATATCTCCAAGAAGCTCGTAGTATCAGCAGAGTCTGTGGCGCGCTTCGAGAATGATAGCAGGAAGCTTCTTGGTAGTTCAAATGAGCCGAAACCGAGCTTCTTCAAAGCCCCTGTCGCGAGATTGAGCCATGGAGTCTGGAGGATCTTCTTATCTGTGCGACAGATTTTCACCAGCGAGGACTTTATTCTCATCAAGATTGATGGTCGTAAAGGTACCTTCCGGATGGACTCGAATGGTGCCGTCGATCGGGACTTCCTACTCCTCGGCAACCCAGTGAGGATGAGAGGTAAGGGCGCTTAAGTTTACTTGAGTGTTCGACTTCTATCCCAGGCCTTAGGTGGTGGTTTTGTTTGTGCTGGCGATATTCATCATGCTCACCCACCATTGTATGTATAACACTGCTCTGTAATATCAATCACAAAGCGATCTTCTTTGATGACGAAAGAATACTATACTCGATAGCGTCTTCGCTCTGATTGATACGCTACCTACATCAACGTAAGTGAGGTAGCATGACCAAGGCACGAATTTGTAGCTGCTGCCTTTCTGACTGGCTGTCCGTGAACATGGCCGAAAGGTAATCTCTGAATTCAAGACATGCAACGGTGCTATATAGTTATATGGTCCCGTTAAAGGCTTATTTGTGCGACAAAGACTAACACGCCCCCAATGCCGAACATGATCACCATAAATATCACAATAGCCCACTGGAACGAGCTAGTCTCAAAAAAGCTTATCTCAAGCTCATTGATCCGCCGCTGAAGATCTTGTTCTTTCTGCCAATCTCGCACCCTGCCATCTGGTAGTTTACGCAGGGTGCTGAACCAGATCCGTCGCCTTATGTGTGAAAACATGTCGTCGGCTTGAAAAATCCCACGCAGAGGCGTCGATGCTGCCAAGGCAATTGTCGGATGGTGCTGGCTCAAGGTTGAACCCAATGCACTTTGTAGATGAGGTTCAGAATAGGGCCGAGGTAGCCCTAGTTCGACTGGGTTCTCATGGCCACCTTGGGTCTCATTCCGTGCCTCTACTTCCGCAGATGGCACCGTAGCCTCCTGAGAAGATTCTCTTTTAGCTACTAGGTACTGATTTAGCCTTCACTGCTGCAAACAAGAGTAAGTAGGTCTTACTCAAAAGTTCCTCCGCGAGCTGCGACAGTGGCAGAGCAAGCAATAGCAGTGGGAGAATCTGTCCAAAGCCCCATTTATTTTCATCACCTTGCCGTCCTTGACTTGTAGTGTATTATCTCATGATGAAGATAACATATACGCTGTAGACAAGCATCCAGTAGACCCTCAAGATATGAAAAGCGCTGGACGTGATAACCTGAACAAGGAAAAGCAAGACCACATAAATGAATACTCTCGGTTTGTTTTTCTTCCACCCCGAGGCTCGTGTAATGTTCGTGTCGATTAATTTGCGCGCCGGCTGAGAATAGAGTCGGTATATCAAAGCTTCTATGTGAAAAATGGGCCACATGCCGGTGATTCCTGGGAAAAGCAAGACAGTCACAAGATAAAAGCTCCAGAAGAGGACAAACCAGCTAACGACCAAATAGACCAAGTTTTGACTAAGGTAAGAATTGCTTTGAAGAGTTTTGTCCCAAATACGTGTAGAATGCGAGGAGGACGGTGAGTGCGGCATATATGAAGAAGGAGATGACGACCTGTGTCGAATTGGCGAGATAATACTCCATGATAACCAGTGACAGTTGGCTCCAGAGAGTCAGATATAAGATCCCTTCTATACATTGTAGGTTCTTTCGGGCAATATTTCGCATGGAGAGGAAAGTAACTCATACCCCAATACCAGCCTATAAGATCTTATTAGGGCTTAGGACTTCCTTGCCAATTAGCGCCACTTACAATATCAGGATGGGCATCGAAAGGTAAAGGCGTAGGTAAAGAAAAATTCCATGCCTTTGCGTATAGACCAAGATCAGGACATTTCGGGTGGGGGTTGCACATCGCAATAGTCTGCTCGGGAAGACCGCCAGAATGAAGAAGAGAAGGTGAGATCACCGGGTATGACGAGGTACAATTTGTGGTAATCTGTGGCCTTGGGATTGGAATTGGTCGATACTTAGCCCACTAGCTGACCCAGGTGAGGCTGCTTTCAAGTCTTAACGAGGCAGGCGAGAGGGCTAGGACGAGAACCAGTTCTCACTGTAGTCCAGGCACAGCAGTCACCTCGAAGATTGGTAGAAACAGGGCCAGCATTTAAATGTAGTTGAGACATGCCTAGCCCCTCACCAAGGTAAGTTATGTATGCTATTCTTGGCTTCGAGGAAAGAGCCTCCTCGTTCCCCCTTGCTTCTTTCCCGCCCGATTCAAATTTCTCAATACGGACTGGAAGGCAATTAGTTGCCTGTAGGTGCAGATTCGGGCTGTAGCCGTTTAGTTCTTTGTGAGTACTGATTGGATCAAAGAGGCCTTTGGGATGCTTTTGTATGTAAAGATTAGAAAGCTGAGACTGCTTATTTCTGCATTTTATTCGTCATGAGCGATTACCTAGTTCATAGGACGTAGTACTGTACGGAGTACATAGTTCTCCGAGATGGAAGTACGAAGTACTGGTAAAGCTTGGGCCAGGCACCTGGTTGCAAGGACCACGTGATTGCCCGGGCGCGTCGGGGAATCGCGTCCCCATATCGCGCCCCTCCCACCATCCGCGAGTCCAGGCCTGTCAATCACAGAGCTCGACACTACTCACCGGTGATTTGCCTGGTTCTTTGCGAGTGCGTTGCTTCCACAGGAAGCTGACTCGTTTCAAGATGGGTAAACTTATTCGGCTCGAGCTTTTCAGTATGCACCCCATCGCGAACGAATGCGCCGCGCGCACCAGCTGACTTTTGCTCCCCCAGACTTCAAGTCCTACAAGGGTCATCATACCCTTCTGTTTGGAGATGCCTACTTCACGTCCATCATTGGACCTAACGGGTCTGGAAAGTCAAATTCGTACGTGATTCTTTGACCCCTCAGTGTTTATCTTTTCTGTCAAAGGCAGGCGCATCGTGGCTAACCTGCACCAGGATGGACGCCATCTCTTTCGTTCTAGGAATCAAGTCGTCTCACCTGCGCTCTACCAACCTACGCGATCTTGTCTACCGTGGCCGCGTCCTACGCACGTCGAAAGTCGATGGGGAACCCACTGCAAATGGAGATGACGGCGAGCCCGAGGAGGATGAGGATGCGGATGCGATGGACGAGTCGCAGGATACGGGTAGCACCAATGACCCCAAGACTGCCTGGGTCATGGCCGTCTATGAAGATGATGCTGGTGAGGAGCAGCAATGGCGCCGATCGATTACCAGCCAAGGTGTCAGCGAGTACCGCATCAACAACCGAATCGTGACTGCTCAACAGTACAACGAAGCTCTGGAGGAGGAGAACATTTTGATCCGAGCTCGCAACTTCCTGGTGTTCCAGGGTGATGTCGAGGCTATTGCGTCGCAGTCCCCGAGGGACCTCACGCGTCTGATCGAGCAGATCTCCGGCAGTTTGGAGTACAAGGCTGAATACGAGAAGTTGAAAGCGGAGGCAGAGGAAGCCGCGGAACAGCAGACCGTCCAGCTCAACCGTCGCCGAGGCATTAACTCCGAGGTCAAGCAGTATCAGGAGCAGAAGAGGGAAGCAGAGAACTATGCGAAGAAGGCCGAGGAGCGCGACCAGGCCATCATTACTCACATCCTGTGGAAGCTGTTCCACTTCCAACGTCTCATTGATGCCTCCAGTGCCGACATTCAGAAATACCAGGATGAGCTCAAGGAATACCGCCGTGGCGTGGAAAAGTACGAACACAACGTCGAGGAAGCCAAGAAGGACCACGCCCGCGTTGGCAGGGACGTCGGAAAGGCCGAGAAGAATATCGTCAAGAAAGAGAAGGATATCGAAGACCTCAACAACTCCCTGATACCGATTGACGAGAAGATCGACATTACACAGAAGAAAGTGGAGCGTTACTCCTCGAAAATTACGGAAATCGGCAAAGAGCGAACGGCACAGTCGAACAATGGCAAGCAGCTCGAGAAGGACCTCAAACTCGTTGAGAAAGCCCAGGCCCAGTGGGAAGCAGAATGGAAGAAGACCATGAGCAAACAAGGAGGCCAGATGAGCGAAGCCGATCAGCAGGAATATCACAAGTTGAGGGAAGAGGTCAGCAAGCGCTCCTCTGCAGACCAGCTGAACCTCGACAACCTTCGCCGACAACGGAAGACCGAAGCAGAGGCCGTGAATAGCCTGAAGGGCAAATTCGAAAGCACTGAATGGCAACTGAAGACTCTCGAATCCGAGGCCTCCAGCATGAACGAACGCAAGTCGACCCTCAGCGATACCATCAAGACCACCTCGAAGGAAATCGACCGGAAGAAGAAAGATTTGAACGCTTTGACGTCAGAGCGCCTGAAGATTTCTCAGATGCGCACAGAGCTCGAAGAGAAGCTTCAGGTTGTGTTGAAGAAGCTGCTTGAAGCCGACGATGGCAAAAAGCAGAATGAACGGGAAATCCGGGCCAAGGAGCTCGTCTCGACCTTGAAGCGCATCTTCCCCGGTGTCAAAGGCCGTGTCAGTGACCTCTGCCGGCCGAAGCAGAGGAAGTATGCCGATGCAGTCAGCACTGTTCTAGGCCGTCACTTTGACGCTATTGTCGTGGATAACGAAAAAACTGCCAAGGAGTGCATTCAGCATCTGCGTGACCAGCGTGCCGGCCAAGCCACTTTCATCCCCTTGGAGACGATTCAAGTCAAGGCGTTCAACTCCAACCTGAAGGGTATGCACCGTGGCATGCGTCCTGCTATCGAGACCATTGACTATGATGATTCTGTTGCACGAGCCATTAGCTATGCTTGCGGTAACTCTATTGTCTGTGATGATCTCGCAACGGCCAAATACCTATGCTACGAGCGGAATGTCGATGCTAAGGCAGTAACCCTGGATGGCACTGTGATTCACAAGGGCGGTCTTATGACCGGTGGACGAGGCCCTCAGCAGAATTCTTCCAAGCGCTGGGAGGACTCTGAAGTGGAGAATCTCTACAAGCTCAAAGACAAGCTGATGGCAGACCTTGCAAACCTTCCCAAGAGCCACCGACGGGGTTCTGAAGAAGAGACTCTTCAGGGAGAGCTGGTGGGCCTCGAACAGCGGCTTAACTATGCTAAGGAGGAGTTGAAGGCTCTCGAGCGAAATATCCAGAGCAAGCGCAGCGAGCTCGACTTTGTGAAACGTCAACACGAAGACCTGCGACCCAAGTACACTGAGCGCAAGGAAAATCTTGATGAGTTGGATGAGACCATCGAGAACACCCAAGCCTCCGTCAGCACGGTCGAAGATGAGATCTATCGCAAGTTTTGCAAGCGGTTGGGATATGAGAACATCCGTGAATACGAAGCCCAGCAAGGCTCCTTGCAAGAGGAGGCTTCACAAAAGAAGCTCGAGTTCACAACGCAGAAGAGTCGCATTGAGAACCAGCTGAGCTTCGAAAAACAGCGAATCCAAGCTACAGACGACCGGATGAGTGGCCTCAAGGCTCAGTATGAACGTGATATGAGCTTGATCGAAGAGCTCAAGGGCGAGCAAGAGGAGATTCGCAACAACCTGGATGAGTCAAATGCTGAGCTCGAACTGCTGCGCGAGAATCTCGAGCAGCAGAAGGAGATTTATGCGCAGTCGGCAGAGAATTTGGCCGAGCAGCGCAGAGAGCTTCAGAAGCGCAGCAAGCACGTTGAGGGAGCTCTTAAGAACATCAACGCTCTTGAAGCCGAAATCCAGCGAAACTCGTCGAGTCGTTATGCTCTCTTGCGACGATGCAAGCTTGAGGACGTTGACATCCCACTTACTGACTCGTCAAATGGCCTTGATAAACTTCCTATCGATGATTTGGTGCAGGCCGCCGACCCGGATGCGATGGATGTAGATGAAGCCGATGACATGGACGAGACTCCCGTTGTGCAAGACTACGGAATTGAAGTTGATTTCGATTCTCTCGGTGAATCGCTCAAAGAGGTACGCTGCTGGTTTGAGAAAGGGGTTGAGCTTTTGTATACTAATGACTTTTTGTACAGGGCACTGATGAAAAGCTTGAGGAGGAGCTGCTCGAGAAGGTTCGGACTCTCAACAGTGAACTGGACAAGATGGCCCCGAACACAAGAGCCATGGAACGCCTGGAAAGTGTCGAGAACAAACTCCGGAGCACTGAGAAGGACTTTGAGGATGCACGCAAGTATGCTCGAAGGGCCAAGGATGATTTCGAGGCAGTCATGAAGAAGCGATCCGATCTCTTCAACAAGGCCTTCACGCACATCTCAGAGCAGATTGGCCCTATTTATCGCGAGCTGACCAAGAGTTCCAACTACCCCCTCGGTGGACAAGCATACTTGGATATTGAGGATTCCGACGAGCCTTATCTCGATGGCATCAAGTACCACGCCATGCCTCCCCTCAAGCGTTTCCGAGACATGGAGCACTTGTCAGGTGGAGAGAAGACCATGGCCGCACTTGCTCTACTATTTGCCATTCACTCCTACCAACCTTCGCCGTTCTTCGTGCTAGACGAGGTTGACGCTGCGCTCGACAACACCAATGTGGCCCGCATTGCCAACTACATTCAGGACCACGCTGCTCCTGGCATGCAGTTCATTGTCATCAGTCTGAAGACTGGGCTGTTCCAAAACAGTGAAGCTCTCGTTGGTATCTACCGAGACCAGGTGGAGAACAGCAGCAAGTCGTTAACCCTTGATGTGAGTACTAATCATTTCAATATGCTTGTCGTCTGATTTCATAATGACTAACATATCGCCTCACAGCTCCGCAAATATACCGCTTAAGCCTTCTGGAGAGGGTCGAAATGGATTTCATGACACATTCTTTCTTTTCTTCGCTTGTGTAGATTATTTCTAGTCCAGCCGACTTGTTTGGGTTTTCTTCTCCTTGTTTTCCATTAGGCGAAGCGACGGTGACAGGTGGAGCGGCAGCTTCTATTGCCGAGCCAATGTCGTATCTATCCAGCATTGTTAATTGATACCAGGTTTCTTAGTTGCAATCGAGTAGTTGGCATTATTCCCGGGCATGCTTTATCACGGACTGATCCATGCGGTTCGTAGATCCGCAGACCAGTAAGTTCTATCGTCTCTTTAGTTCTTTCCACCTATGCAACCTTGGTATTGCATGTACGACTATAGAGGGATGTAGATCAAGCAAAGCCCCCTTTTTTTGCCGCCGGTTGAGAAAGACATCTGATGTCAATAGCCGATGTCTGTCGAAAAGTGCAACGATCGCTTCTCCACAACCCCAGATGTAACCCCCGCATCGTCATGCCGACGACCCCGGCACTAAAGCTCCTACTCGGTCAATTTTGCTCCAATGACGAGCTTGATAGACGGCATGTCCCGCTCTCGTTTGGCCTTCGTGCCGACGAAGGCGGCTTTTGAAGGCTTGAATGAGACCAAGCTCATTAACCTACCCATGTGGCGTCGGCTACGGTAATGGGAATACAAATATAAGTTGTGCCCACGTTGCCAAGGATCAGTGTTTAGGACAATACTATCCATCCCACTTGGAGACGATCGGATCATTATCTCTGGTTGTTCTAGGTACTTTTCCTTGATATCATGTTTGTTTCGCTGCTTTTCGGCGCTGCCGTGGTGGCGGCTGCGCCGTCCAGTTCTGCGGTTAGTGTGAGCAAGACAGTGCCCAAGGATGCAGCTTCAGGGATCCTGGCTCCGTTTGTCTCGTTCTCGATCGAGTTTTCTTCGTTTCCAGACTTTGCAGGTATCTTCAGCGAAATCATGTCGATGTCAAGAGATTGGAATTGACCCCTCATAGGCAACAAATCACAGCCAAATAAATTTTCCGACCAGCTGCTGGACAACCTGGCTGAGCTACAAGGGGTGAAGCCATACATTCGAGTTGGAGGAAACACCCAGTAAGTAGGATGCAGCGAGTATGAAATAAATACCGTTGAGCTAATATCTAACAAGGGACTTTGCATTATATGATCCAAACCTCAAGACCCAAATCAATGGCACTGTGGTCCCGTCCGTGTCCAATGACTATCCATACATTATCTCCATTGGTCTATCCTATTTCGAGGCCTACAACACCTGGCCAGGTGTGAAGTTCAGCCATGGATTCAACCTCGGAAAGAACACGACTGAGGCCATGGACACTCTGATTTCAACTGTCCCACTGGCATGCAAGGCCCTTAGCAATGGCAACCTTGCCCACTGGGAGTTGGGCAATGAGCCCGATTTGTTTGCCCGCCAAGTTCGTCCTGCGAATTGGACAGACGCTGACTATGTCGATGAATGGTTATCCAAGACGCGCATCATTCAGCGTCAATTGTCCAAGGCCTGCCCTGACATGTTGACTCATGGCGAGTACAAGTATATTGCTCCATCATTTGCGGGTACCACAAACCGTCTGGATCCTGTAAAAACCTGGGAGGCTGGCCTCAATGATGACCATAATATTGGGATGAACTCGATGCATAAGTAAGTTGAGATATGAGGCGGCGTGTCTATTGCCAGCTCTGACGATCATTAGCTACATGGGCGGCGCAGACTCTCCAGGTGTTACGCTCGCTCACACCCTCATGAACCACACCGCGGTTATTAATAGTGTTGCAAACCACGTCGCTGTGATGAAAGACTTGGGGGAAAATAACTTGGCCAACGGTATTCCATATATCTTGGGTGAAATGAATTCCCTCTATCACCAGGGCAAGCCGGGTCTATCGAACTCATTTGGTGCCGCTCTTTGGGGTGTCGACTTCAACCTCTACTGTGCCTCCCAGAACATTCGTCGCACCCATATGCACCAGGGAACAGACTATCGCTATGCCTCTTGGCAACCTATTGAAACCAAAAAGACATCCGTGGGTACAAAGGCACCATACTACGGCAATGCCATGGTGGCGGCTATGCTGCATGGCGGTAAAGATGAGCACGACTCGAGCGTGCAGGTGGTCAACCTCCCAATGGCCCAAGAAACAGAAGCTGCCTATGCAGCGTACATCAACGGTAAACTGGCCCGTATCGCGGTGATCAACATGCAAGAGTACAATTACACGGGTACAAACGCTGCATCGGCCTCCCGACCATCCGCCACTTACCAGTTCCATTTGTCCGAGACTTCGACCAAATCCCTATCAGTGCAGCGGCTCCTGGCAAATGGAACCGATGCCATCACGGGTATCACCTGGGATGGCTGGTCATATAACTACGAATTGAAGGGTGGCAGCCCCGTTCGGTTGGCGAATGTCACCATTGGCCAGACTGTGCAGGTGGATTCCAAGGGGTTGGTGGAATTGGAGTTGCCGTTTTCGAGTGCTGCTATTTTAAACTTCTAGCTTGAGTCTTTTTAGCATATAGATAAGGGGGACAGCCCGTGGCTTGCGGGTGACTGTTGGACATAGCAAGATATCCACTTGCTGGGGGGGGGGGTGATCAGGGGATCCTCTTTGTACAAAGCTTAGCAGGAAGGTCGCGAGTCATTTCGACTCCACTGGGCACTGGCAGGCATAGAGTAAGATAGCCAATTTTGTGTATAGTGAATGCAGAACCCGAGAGTATAAGGACAGAATGCAGGGTTCAGAGAAGCCGTGAAGAGAGTGATCGGCCCCTACCGCGCGGGGAACTACTACTTGTTCTGGTATCAATTTTGAATGATCAACCTTGTTGATTCAAATACGAGCCTTGGCGATAGAAGTCCCCTCAAAAGCCTGTTTATTCAACATGTATAGAACGAACTGGAACCACCAAATGCCGAAATGAATCGACGCCCACTCCCACTCCGCTCCGCCATTAATTCCAAATCCCAACCACGGCGCCCCCGCTTCCTCGCCGCAATTCTACAGGGCCTCGAGATTCCAGCATCACTGCTATAAAAGATGCGCCCGATGATGATACTTAACTTGATACGAGATATTGCCGGAATGAGCATCAACAGAAAATATCTCTTTGAGCCTCAAGCTACGTAGTGTATCAACCACTTACCGATCCTGTACAGTATTATTGCGGCTGATGCCCAGTACTCCGTAGTTTTGGATGCGTGTTGTTTACTTCATCAAGCCATCTAAGCCACCTACGCTAGTGGAGATGTCGATCCGATTCTAATGCAGGCCAAAGCACGCATTTCCTGGTCTCTGGTCGCAGGACTCGTCGCCCTGCAATCATCTTACAATGGCAATCAAGCCTGCAGCACCGATGGAACCCAGGCGCCCTATATCGTACTTTTTTGGGAGCGAGAGTGCTACCCCTACCACGCTAATAGGATTTCTGGCACCGGCCAAGTACGGAAGCTAGCATGGATGTGCAAAGCTTTCAAGGCACCAGCGTTAGCGTTCGAGCCCGCTTAGATTTTCGGATAGGGTGCATCGGCCTTCGGATACGGTGTTGCACAGACGAAGCCGCTTGAGTGTCTGTGTCGCCTGCCCCGCTGCCACGCAAGGGGCGCAGGCCCCGCGCCCTCGACGCCACCTCCACTGGAAAGGTTCAGTCAATGCAGTTCAGGTTAGCATTGCTTGGAAGAAAGTCATGAGTCAGGACGGCGCTGAGAAGACCCAGGAAGTTGGGTCATTGAGAAAGCGGAGTATGGGTGTGTCAGGTTGCAATCTTTGACTTTCTGCCAAGATAAGGCTATGTAGCGGATGGCAACTTGAAGAAGATGGAGCTAACCAATTGACTGGTCTACTAGTAATATCTATGGCCCCCGGGTTTCGTCTATGGAGACTGAGAAGTAGTGTGAACCGGGCTCATTGGGTATGTTCACAGGCATTTTCCCTATAAGGAAATTGCATTGGAAACGTATCTCTGCTGCTAATCTACTTCCCAGCCTGTTTTCTGGTACTGTTATGCTGGTCGAAAGCATCTCGGACCGTACTAAAGTGGGGATTCCCGCACTAATAACCCTCCCCGGCCCACAGGGCGCACTAGAGCCTTTCCAATGATGGAACCTGGATGAAGTTTCCGTCCGTGCATGGCGCCAGTCCGATTGGCAATAGTCAATCTACATAACTAAAAGGAAGAAGCAACGAGCTATGTTGGGATTGCGACTTTTGCGGGCACCATTGACGAATACATATGCAAATGAAAGACCTGATTCCAATTGGTTATTTCTCAAGGTTCCGTAACTTGCGACGATCAGGTCCCCATCTACTCGGGGAGGACTTGATTGTCGATCCGGGACAAGGGAACCGTTCCTAATGGATGGATGAGGACGATAGTTCCCTTATATTGTTTACTGAATTGATGACACGGCCAGAACGTCGACTTTGAGTTGACCTTCGGCTTTTGCCCGGGTTGCTCTTGATATGCAATGTTTGTCGGTCGAGGAAAGGTTGTACGCGCCCTCTGGAGGATTAGTCGGGCTGTAAGTAGGTCAGTAGGTATTTGTCAACACTTAAAAGCAATGATGGAAAAAGAAATAAAAAAAAGGGAAATTAGGAAGGAATAGTTATTGTCGTTCAAGGACCAGGAGAAAAAGGGCTGCTCTCGAACTCGATCCTCCACCTCCAAAGCCCCAAAGTTAAAACAATGCTAGAACAGTCTTGACGTCTACCCAGCGGCCCGAGTCCCGACGTTCCATGGATTTGGATAAGCTCAAGATTCGATGGTTGTTTCAATGATCTTATCCGAGGAACCATGGATCATCATAACTATTGGTTACACAGATTTCCTAGGCCGTTTGGCGTTTGGACCCTTTGGACCTGAATGGGTCCTTGAAAGCGGAGAAAGGGGCCGTTCTGTTTCGCCATCATCTCCGATTAGATGCGCGCACAGACGATCGTATTATTGACCTGTATGGAAACCTACACAGCAAAGAGCCTATGGAGCGATGCTATTGGGACTACTCCGTACTCTGTGGGCTTTGAAGCCACTCGCTGACTGCGATTGATCATGCATGTACCCACCGAACCTGGAAGTAAATGCCCGCTCGGGCTCTATGTAGGCGCTTTGCATGCTGTTGGAAAAGGGGACCTTCCACGTACTGCGCATACTCCAGCTGATGCCAAATAAATGCCGAATAATTTTCATCTTCTGTCGGAAGATGTCTTCCAAGGTTGTGCAGCCAGAAGCGCCCTGGCCCGCTGCCCTACTGGAATTATACAGTGGTGGATGAGGTCGATTCCCACGATCGGCGATCGTACGTCATGATTTGCGGGGGAATAGTTTTCCGACAATGTTTATTAGATGATCTCTCGATTTTGTACCTTTGAGTGCTTGAGCTAAACCAGTATATCCCCTGACAAGCTACCGCCATCTCTGCGGTTGACATTTTCACCACGTCTGTTTGCTTTTGCCAATGTTTGGAGAAATATTGTAGATCCTCGAATCCCATTGCTCACCCCGTTGCTAGTAGTTACTATGTACGGAGTACTCCGTAGCTAATATCACAGCGTACGTGTACTACCGCTGCCGACCCTTCAGGGTTGATGCCCGTCAAGAAGCCTCTGTGGCTAGTGGCTTGTCCTAGCGCAAGATCGCCTGTCTGCCATCCTGAGTTAAGACGATCTCGGATCCCTGGAGGCGTCGAACCATGGATACCGGGTTTTAGACGCGACAAATGAGCAGCGCAGAGTGAATCTGCGCTCGCCCTACCTCCACAGCTGTCGTTGCGCATTGCCATGATCCGCAGATGACCGACACCGCGAGAGATAACAATAACTAAAGAACTGGAAAAGGGAAGATGTGCACGGGCGATCCGATCGCAAGATCCAGACCCATTGTGCAAAGGTGCAAAAGTACAAAGTTACAAAGATCGTAAAACGCAAAACCGGAGAAGCCGCCCTATTGCCACCAGCTCAGCCCCGCCGATATTTCCTTTCGTCCTTGCATCAACTAGCGAGAAGGTGGCCGATTCGCATAGTCTGGAAACACCGTCATGCGGAGACCTGCCAATCCTCGGGCTAGACCAAGGTTACAGTACTTTGGTAGATGTTGAAAATAGATTCGGCGGGATTCTCCCAAACGCGTTTCCTTGGTCTCCCCCAAGTATAACTACGCTGCAACCCATCCAATTCCCTGTAAATGGTGCCGGAATCTATATCCATCGGCGTTTTGCAGTGTGTCCCGGAGTCTCTACCCAGCCAGATTATTCTACTGCTTTCGAAAAGGAAAAGTCATATACCCCTGAAGCGCCGCGTCTTTCATTAAACTTTAACATCCCCCAAGTTACCCCGACCGTGAACTAGGCCAATATCAATATTGTTCCGGCTCGACACGGAGGTCATCAACTTTCGAAACGACTAGCAACGCTGCCAAAGTATATGCCATAGACATGAATCGACCGCACCTAGGCATTGGCGATGCTCTTGAGCGAAGGCATTCTGACACGTCTGTGCCTCAAACAACCCAGATGGTATTTGAGAGATCCATACATCTTGAAGGAAAAATGCTACGTGGGTACTAACATATGGAATGTGTGTGATAGGCTCCAGCAATGGAATTCCCACCACACCCGCACTATGCCATGATCTATCTCGATCACAATGGTGAACTTCGAGTAAAAGCATCTGCCTCAATCGCTGGATGTGGTGGCGCCATCTTCACCCCAGAGGTGACGGACAACTTTGTGAAATTGGCAGCTCCAAGCCCAATGGCCAACATACAATTCCATCCGGGTAAGTCGGCTATTCTAGCCGAAACTATGATTATGCGCCTCTTGATCGGTGACTGACTTCGTCTAGGTCCTAACCATATGACGGAGCGGTCACCTTTCGGCGTTCAACCAAGCCCCGGGCTGGTACATGCCGGGCAGACGAGGCCTGCCGAGTTGATACCTTGTCAGTTCCTGGACCAGAACAAGAGAAGACGACGCGACACGAGGAGAGCGAGCACAGCCCAGTCTAGACCCAAATCCACGTCCCCATCGCCTAATCCTCGACCGGGACATACCGTGGTCCGTGTCGGGGACCGGGATCTTCTGCGACGATACTACGAGAAGGCATTCGAAGACTTCCAGCAATTGAATTGTCGAGCCATTGCCAAGTCATACATCAAGCTCGTGGAACCGAGAAAACAGGTTCACTTTCCGTACAATGGACGTAAAGTCATTGCCGGTGTATCACAACGTGTGGATCCGGAGCAGACTAAGCCAGCGTGGTGGCCTGTTGGTGTCTTGCACCGAGAGCCAGATCATCTCCTCAAGCGAGGTAAGCACAGAAGAGAATCACATGCAATTGCTTTTGAATAATAGCTCACTCTTTATAGACCGCTTGAAGCTTCTTGTACATATACTCTGTGAGCTCAAGGACAGCCACGGCGTCACCGCAGACAAACTACGCGAAGCTGGACAGGACGTTCGCCGCCAGATTACTCCTTCGCACCGACTCCAAGTACTCGATGAAATTTATTTCGTACGAGAGATGGAAGAGAGATATCTGGATGGAGATCTTGGTATGCAGATAAACCCCACGACGCTTTTATCCGAAACCATTCCGCTAACTGCAAGTAGATGCAAACGCTCGCCTCCAAGTTATCCACACTCATCTCCCCGAGGCCATTTGTCAAGAGGATGAGCTATCCCCGAGTGTCTACGTCGCGCCGATCACAGCACTAGACGACGAGCTAGATGGGCAGGAAGCGCAAGCCTTTCGAGCTGAGAATAGCCTGCAATTAGACGACATTGCTCAATTGGGACACCCAAGCTCACACGGCATGCCTTTATCTCCTACAGCAAGCGACTCAAGTGGTCCCCATAGCCCAACTTTTGGAGCATACCCCACCATTATGGGCCCTGGCGTGCTTCCTCAGGACTCTCCCGCCACCATCAAACCAATGCCCTCGGAGCCAACCTATCTACCTGGGTACTATGGCCAGCAGTTCATGCCCACTGAAAAGACAGCTCCTGGGGGCTACTGGCCTGGTGTCACACATGTCCCCCAGGTTTCACATTTTGGATACTAAATTAAAGCTGGAGGGGTTTTCGCTTTTATCTTTCGTTCTGGGTACACGTAAGAATTTTGGAGAGGTAACGAGTCATGAATACGATCAAGAGCATTTATTGGGCAGGCTGTTTGGAAACATATTTTGTTTTGCACTCTTTTTTCTTTCTCGTTCCTTGTTGATTTATCTCAAGTTGTATCACAGAGATTAATTACCGAGACAAAGTCAGGTTGGCAGTTCAATAATGGTACTCGTGATACATAATATGCAGCTCTCGGATTGCAAGGGGCCTAGGTTTCTTCAAGAAGGGCTTCGTCATCTTTCCTAAGGCGTTCTGTCAATCCTCTTTGTGGCCCGACAGGCTCCACCGCTAGGACAACCGTTCACATCACGCGTAAGGCGCCGGCTAATCACAAAATGTGGGAATAAGAATATTTACCTAGGGTGCAAATTGAGTAGAGCTTTTCCGGGGTTCCTTCCCAACCGATCCTAGAACATCAGAACGCTTCCCCTCAATTGAACGAGATCGCCATGCCGCTTCCGAGACATGATTGTCACTTGACCCGAATGGATTGAAAGGGACTGAAATGACAGCGTTAATTTCTTCGAGTGCTCGGCCCTATAAAGCAAAATTCACATTAGTCTGATATTCGCTTCAGGGGAACGTGTGTTGATTACCTTGGTCTCGGGAAGAAAGAAAAATGTAAACAGTAGAGCCAACAAGGAAAGGCTACCAAACACCCAGCCGACCTTAGAATGGATGCCATTGATCATATAGGAAATAGCGAAGTTTGTAACAAAGGCCCAGATCACATTCCAAGAAGTGCCAATTGCTTGCATTTTCTCACGAACCGCAGCGTTCGGAATCTCGGCTTTGAGGAGGTACGGAACAGTGGGCCACCTCCCATCTGGATATCAATTAGAACAATTATACGGGATACTATGAGGATTGACTCCATAGTACTCACGTTGTAGAAGAATCCAAAGAGCACGAAGGCTGCGATGACGGTATTCTTCTTCCTTGGAGAACTATGGCCTTTCTCACCGAGCCGGCCAGGATGTACATCCAGAAAGTCTGGAAGAAGAACGAGACCATAAGGCTGAAACGACGACTACAAAATTCATGGATTTAAGTAAAGGTTTCGAGATTGATCTCGGGTTTCTGGGGCTACTCACCCGAGTTTGTCAACCATGTACATACATGGTAAAACAGCAACAAAGCCGAGGCAAGCGGCAATGATGGGTTAGGTGAAGGCATGGTCCGCATGTCCGTTTGTTTTATAAAATACGACGGAATATGTGGAGACCAAAACTTGACCAATCATCTGATCTTATAGGGTTAGTCTTATGTTCATTAAGGGAAAGAGGGTATGCTAACCTGTTGAAAGAAGTAGTATACAATGACAATCAGCAGAAGTGATCCCAACTAATCTCTAGAGGTAATAATCTCTAGAGGTAAGCAATGCTGAACTCGCGCTTAATCAAATGCCAACTCACTAATTATACCAATCACAGAAAGTATCGATAGGCCAAAGAACACTGCGCGATGGTCATACTTTTCAATCGCTGGACAGGCGAAGAGACATGTCGACCCTAAGGCTCCAGAATTGATGGCAGCGATTCCTAACCCGCTGACCGTGATTCGGGATCTTGCACGTCGGTCGGAGGGGATCAAGCAGATGGTGAGTGGTCATGCTTGGTCCACGGTGATGGAACTAACATCATGCAGCATATCGAGGCGGTTCATCGATTGTTACGATTTGATTGTGCCCAGTTTCTCAGCCAAGCCGATATGGAAGCGTTCCACAGACATGTCTCTCCCAAATATCAAACTATCCTGCGACATTCCTAGTGTATTTGCAGTGAATACCGGGTAGCCGGAGAGGATCCAGCAGAGTTCGACTTTCGCGACTTCAGATAGGCGAAAGTTGAACGAATCCGTCGAGGTGCTCGATCCGCTGCTATTGGCGGCGGTGATGAAGTGATACTCGAGTATCAGGTAGATGAAGACACGGCTGCTCATACTGTTGCACCCTCACCTCGGGTCGATACCATTGATGTGGTCGCCTGCCGTTCAATCTGCCCCTTCAGCCGCTTCTCGCACGTTAGGTCTACCTGAGGGGCATGGCTTGGATGCTGGTGGCGGCGTGGAGTTGGCGAGGGCAGAGTATGGGCTTATGGATGAGCCATCACTCGACTGGCCGTGGCTGTTGGAAGAGTCGGGGCCGTCTGTTTATCAGACCGGTGATCCGGAGACATTTTGGAGCCAGCTGGAGCGAATATGAATCGAGTGGAGTATGAGTAAGATCATACTATCGAGGGAAACCGCCCAGCAGCCCTGCTGTCATGTCATGATCTAGATGTATCCATGTGGCAGCCTCAGCTGTGCATATGAGGCTTTTCCGGTCATCTCCCCGGTCATCTGATCGGACCAGTCCGAGTTGCCGGGGCTTTTGTCACTACGTACTTTAGAGTGATTTGAGTTATTTGATCCCCATCCTCGCCACCACAAAAGTATCAACCGCACAGAGATTAGAATATTTCCATGGTAGTGGGGCTATTTTATCGACCTGTGCGATGAAAATGAGACCTTCAATACGTTTAGTTGACTGGGCAAAGCTTTATACATATCGACAAGTGTTAAATCCATTCATACTTTAAACCGAGTATATATTATTGCGGCTGTCCGACCTCACCACTCGAGGAACCAGTCTCGTCCCTCTATTATGTATGACCTAGATCTCAATTTTGGATCAAACGTGATTTCAAAAACAGATGATCGACTCAGCTCATGAGTCAACAGGCAACTCTACACGATCTCAAGGTCAAAGCCTCTATCAGTATCACTTCTGTAGTTCGTGGGGTGAGAAAAACCCCAGCATGTGGCTCGGACGGAGCGATCTGATTGGCTGTGAATTGGTCCAATGGCCGGTCACCGCCAGGGCGTGTGTTATGACGGAGCTTCCTGGTTGCTCATCGATCTGCTAACCTTCTCGCCTTCTCCAAATACGTTTCCTGCCTTTTGCCTTAGTTTTTCCCCAACTGGCCCCTCATCCTCACGCCGTTTTCGTGTCAAGTCCACTCTTCGTTGCATACACTTTGTTTGGCTCGCCAACCACAACGCGCTTGCAACTCCCGCGTGATACTGTCCGTGGTCCCGACAGTCCGATAAGCTAGGTAGTAGGGTACGCTTCTTTTGCCCTGCCCCTCAAGGGAAAATCATCGAAGATGCGCACAGATAAGAAGGCTGGTGGCTGCTCTGTCGCCTGCTCTGTCGCATGCTCTGCGGTTGCGCCAAATATTTTGTTGTCATGATGGGCATGCTAACGTTCGGTCGCTTCCTCAGCCGACCCTATCCCCATTATCGGGACGGTCCAACCCTCTTCTCCTTCCAACAACAGTTCCTCATGGAGGAATCCAGCGCGCGAGAGCGCCGCAAGTCCGACTCCACCATGGGTGCGGACTCGCTGGCCACTACCCCGTCTATCGAAGAGATGGTCGACAACCCTTTCCTCGACGACTTTGAACACGATGACTATTACTCGCCGCCCGCGTCCCCTGGCAAGCTTTCGCGCAACCCGTCCTTCTCCAATAGCAGCTCCTACCAGGAGGACTGGGAGACTTTCCCGCCTTTGGACAAGCTCACCATCTTCGACCTCCTCGACAATATCCAGCTGTCACAACGGTTCGAGAAATGGCAAAATGCGCTCAACATGCAGCGTGAGAAGGTCCGCAAACAACGCGAGAAGCTGCGGTCAACGGGGATGAACGCCAAGGAGCGGGTGGTGGGCGAGTTCAAGCGTCGAGTGCCAACCGCCGATGAGCAACTCGACAAGTACCGCCGCCGCATGAAGGATGGCGTCGAGCGCCTGGGTAAACAGTGGAACAAGACCGCCACCGTGACCCTGCGCGAGAAGGTATCCTTCATCGCCGGTGTGCTCAACATCTTCATCAGTGGCTATCTCATCGGCGCCTGCCCCCAGTTCTTCTACTACTGGTTCACCGCGCAGCTGGCCTACTTTATGCCTATCCGCTACTATACCTACCATGCCAAAGGTTACCACTACTTCTTGGCCGATCTCTGCTACTTTGTCAACCTCCTCTGCATG
Source organism: Penicillium goetzii (assembly GCA_037043885.1). Taxonomy (NCBI): domain Eukaryota; kingdom Fungi; phylum Ascomycota; class Eurotiomycetes; order Eurotiales; family Aspergillaceae; genus Penicillium; species Penicillium goetzii. The sequence goes on from JAWLST010000039.1 coordinate 166,405, forward strand.
CTCTCGATTTGGGCATTCCCGGGTTCCAAGCGGTTGTTTATTAGTACTTACTGCTTGACATTTGGAAATAATGCGGCGGCCATCGCTATGTGGCGCAATTCTCTGGTCTTCCACAGCATGGACAAGGTGGTCAGGTACGTTCCCTCCAATCAAAACACGAGATATTGGAGTGCAAGGCCTTTTAGTTGACATCTTCGTTTTTACTATCAGTCTATTCATCCACATAATGCCGCCAGTTACGCTGCACTGCATTGTCCACTTGACCCCGGTCGAGATGCTCAAGGATCGGTTCCCAGCTGTCTATGCCATCAAGTTTAGCCAGCCTGGCGATCCAGAGCACTACTCCCTGGTTGCGATGATCATTTGGGCCACAGTGCCTTATCTGTTCTGGCAGCTGATGTACCACTTTATGATCACCGTGCGCCGCGCCGACAAGATTGCTGCCGGACGCCCGACCAGCTTTACTTGGCTCCGCAAGTCGTACGCCAAGGCCTGGATTGGAAAATTCGTCCTCAGCCTTCCGAATGCGCTGCAGGAACCAGCTTTCATGCTGATTCAGTACTCCTTTGCCCTCTCCACCATGATTCCCTGTCCCATCTGGTTCTGGTCGCGATGGGCGAGCGGTATGTACATGTCCGCCCTGTTTATTTGGAGTATCCATAACGGGGCGACCTACTATATCGATGTCTTTGGCAAGCGCTTCCAGAAGGAGCTGGAGCAGTTGAAGAAGGATGTCGTGCGATGGCAAAGCTCCCCCGACTTTGCGACTAGCCCGCTCGTCCTCCCCGATAGTTACACTCCTGCGAGCGGCGCTCTCGGTGCACCTCCTCCCCTGGAAAAGCGTGGCAGCATCGATCGGATTCCGCTTCTGGATCCCACTGCAGCGGCCGCGACCACGACTACTGCCCACGAGGCTCCCCGAGCCACTGATTCCACCGTTCGTCAGCGATCCTAGCCGCTAGGCTATTTCTTTCCTTAATATCACATGATACCCCTGGCGCACACTTTTTCTCTTCCCCGGATATAATCTACATGTTTAGCATGCACTATTTTGATGCCTGATATCCGTTTTTAATTCCTGCCTCTTTCGGATTTCCTCATTTTGCGTGTCTCAAATGCTCGGGCAGGTCTATACATATTGTTTTTTGAAGGGGGATGGCCAACTGCATATTCGATCGTTATGGAAATGATCACGAGCCCAATGATATGAACATTCACAGAATTATGACAGATATAGTGCTTGTCCAGACTCGTTGATCTCCTCTTTTTCAACTTACGTTATGCCGGAGCGGGTCCCGACTCCCGTCTGAGGCGGCAACTCCGTTCGGGACCGTCAGGAAATCCCTTGGCGGGATCGGCGGCCATCGCAGCGCTAATTGAGTGATCCAATTAACTCCGACACCAAAACCCCGAAGCCGGATGTTATCACGTGATGCAAACGTGATGATCTCGGGCGTCACAAACATCTTTTCGGCCGGTCCCAATGTCAGCATTACATTTATCCATCACCCTTCATATTTGAGTCTTCGGTGAATCATCTTGATATCGTCAAAGGATTCTCTGTTCGTTGTCGTTGCTGCGCCATTCCGCAGTCGCCTGCTCGATTCCTCGGGCTCGTCCCTTTTCCTTCCTCCCAACATTTCCGCAAATGTCCGCCACAATGAGATCAGCCCGCCTGGTGCGCCATACCAGCGCATTGCGACCGGCGCTGACCGGTAAGCTGGTTCTGATCATTATCATCCATGTCTAAGCAGTCTATCTGATAATCATTTTCCCCTGAATAGCTCGCTCTCGCGCTAGCGCATTGGGCCCGGCTTCGCTGGCTGCGGCCAACAGCCTGCTTTACAATGGTCGAGGCATCCCAGCGCAAGTGTCCGCTCTCGCCATTCTCCTCCCCCAGCGCGGATATGCTACCGAGCATAACACTTCGACCTCGTCGCCCCAGTCATACCCGCCGCCTGGCTTCAATGCCGAACAAGCGAAGAAGCCGATTCCCCAGGATCAAGCTCAGACTGTTAAGCCTGCTGTCTCATCGCAGTCGGAGGTCGCCAAGGTCCCAGCTCGTGATGTGCCTACCAAGGCTGTCGCGGTGGAGAATGCTAAGAACCTGGCCGAGGAGAAGAAGGAGACTAAGAAGTTGACCATTGGTCAGAAGATTAAGAAGGAGGTTCAGCACTACTGGGATGGCACGAAGCTGCTTGCCACGGAGGTCAAGATTAGTTCCCGGTTGGCGTTGAAGATGGCGGGTGGCTATGAGCTCAGCCGGAGAGAGCACCGCCAGGTATGTGGTCACTGTCTAAATTGATACTCCGATTCCATGGCAATTGCTAACTCGTTGTTCTGCACAGCTCCAACGTACCGTCAAGGATCTTGGTCGCCTGGTTCCATTCTCGATGTTCGTCATTGTTCCCTTTGCCGAACTCCTGCTTCCCGTCGCCCTCAAGATTTTCCCCAATATGCTTCCCAGCACCTATGAGGGCCAGAAGGGCCGCGAGACCAAGGCTCTGAAGCTGAGCTCAACCCGCAAGGAGGTCTCTGCCTTCCTCCGTAACACACTTCGCGAGACTGGTCTGCCCTTGACCGCAGCTACCGTCAAGAACGAGGAGTTTGCAGACTTCTTCCGCAAGATTCGCACTACGGGCGAGTCGCCTTCCACCGAGGACGTTATCAAGGTCTGCAAGATCTTCAAGGATGACCTGACCCTCGACAACCTGTCGCGCCCCCAGCTGGTCGCCATTTGCCGTTATATGAATCTGAACTCGTTCGGTACCGACGCCATGCTCCGCTACAACATCCGCCACCGCATGCGCCAGATCAAGCGCGATGACCGGGCTATCTCCTACGAGGGAGTGACCTCGCTGTCCGTGCCGGAGTTGCAGATGGCCTCTGCTAGCCGTGGTATTCGTACCCACGGTGTCTCCCCTGCCCGCCTGCGTGAGGACCTGTCTATGTGGCTGGACCTGCGTCTCAAGCAGGGTGTTCCCTCTACCCTGCTGGTTCTGAGCAACGCCTATATGTATACTCAGGGTGGCAAGGAGTCCGAGATGGCCTCCCAGATTGATGCCCTCAAGTCTGTTCTCTCCAGCATCCCTGAGGAACTGTTCCACGAGATTGAGCTCGAGGTGCACAACGCCGAGGGTGCTGCTACCAACAAGCAGCGTCTGGAGGTTATCAAGGAGCAGGAGGAGCTGATTGAGGAGGAGAATGAGCAGAACAGCGAGAATGAGGGCAAGGGCGTGGCTGCTCCCAAGGATATCGAAGACATCGATGAGAAGGAGGAGCACAACAAGCTGGAGGCTGCTGCTCAAGGTACCGAGAAGCAGTCCTCCGAAGCGACCGAGGCGATGACCGAGGGCGCCAAGGCTGCAGAGACTCCTGCCGCCAGGGAGGAGAAGAAGACGGGCCAGAGCTCGTAGGTCATGAATACTTTTGCTTCGATGGGGTAGGCTTGCTTGGTTGGTTCTGTTACTATAGATCTTTGTCATACTATGTTCTTGCTTTTTGTTTCTGGCTGCTGGCGACTCTTCGGTTCTCATCTGTGTTATCTCTCCGCTATGTCGATAGACTTTCATTCCCCTGTTCACATCTCCCCCATTCATTCATCTCTTCACCTTGTCATCCTTTTTGGCTTGCGCCTGATCAGTCATCTTTTGCTGATGCTGGACACGCTCTTTCGCTCTGCTTTCCTTTCCTGTCCCCAATTCTCATGTCTCATCTTTGGCGAGCTACACCGCCATCCAAGGCCGTTGGTGTCGGCTAGCACTTGTCTTACAACATGGACAAGACTGAAATTGAAAATATCCGGTGGATGGTCGGTGGAAGAGAGAGACATCCACCCCGTGACGTGGGTGGTTGGAGGCGAAAAGCGCCATTCCATTCCTGTATTGATAGAAACCATAACAACTCACATGATGCATTCCGGAATTTGTTCCACACGGTAGACTTGTAGATTTGGAGCATTACAACCAGCAATTCAGAGAAATCAACCCCTATCTTAGTAGTATACACGAGGTATATCGGTCCATCGGTATAATTCAGCCATCTCCATGGATCCATCTCGGCAGCTCATTAGTCACCGAACCTCGGCAACCACGCTTATTGCGGTGAACCCTGGATCTTCCCCGCGACCAGTTAACTAATCAGACCTGGATCCGGGGCTCATAGACCGGGGTAGGACCGCACGATCCATCCATTTACACTTTTACCATATATACATCCCGAGGGATGAGACGACGACAGCTCCAGCTGCTTGAAACCATCCGCCGCAGCAGTACGCGAGACTGCACTTTCAGACATACTAGTCCCCGCTTTCTTCGCGGCTTTACCAGCGCACCGCTACTTCTTGGGCGAACGCCAACAAGCCCGACACTGATGGCACCCCTCAATCCCGCTTCGCAGGTACGTGTAACGATCTCTCTGTGTCTAGCCGTCTTTTGCATGGATTGTGTCTTTTGAATTCGTGGTTTGGGAGAGGATTATGCTTGATTTGCTTCTTCTATCGTGGATTCGTCCCCGTTGATACCCGCTGAGAGACATGACTTCACGGCTATGAGGTGGAATGAGATATTTGCCATATCTTGTTCTTGCTCTTTCCCTATCGATATGGCTACTGCAATGGTGAAGATTTGAGTTTCGCCTTGAAGTCTCACACGCCTTCGCCTGGCAATTGAGAAAGTGTCACCACCATCTAAGATTTACTTGGATCGCCATCGTTACGAAGGCACAGCCTTGGAATTGAAACCTGCTCCCAACACCACACCCGTGGATGTCCATCCACATCCGCCCCTGAGCGAAGGAAAGACAAATGGCTGAAACCCAACCCGGTGTCGCGTGGCCGGAAAGCGAGACCAACAAACAAAAAAAGAAGCAAAGCGAAACGAAACGCTTAGCAGATAATACGGCAAATGAATTGAACTCTAAAACTAATTCTGAACTACAGGAAGCCATCGATCGACTTCGCAAATATACGCCCCCGCCAACGGCGTATGGAGAAGTCCCGCTATCTAGACGGGCAGCGGTGTTGATTCTGCTTTATGCCGATCTCCAGGGTGACCTGAGAGTCGTGATTACGATTCGGGCCAAGACATTGAGTTCGTGTACGTACCAGTCCTTTTTTTCTCCTGGGTCCTGCTGGACTGTACATCGGTTGAGGCCCCAATCCTTGGCCTTGGTCTTGGTCTTGCATGGTCTTGGCCTGGCGTGGGCTTTGGAGGGCTTGCCACTGGATAGCCCTATTTTCAAAACTGGGAGTTTGCAGCAGCCCGTGCTGCACGACATTGCCTACGCAGAGAGCTAATACTGTTTGTTTTTGACTGCGTCTAGATGCAGGAGAAGCTGCTTTACCAGGAGGTACGTTTGTTTGGATGGCACGAAGACTTTCCCAAAAGGGCAACGAGAGCAATATCCTCCCCGGGAATTGAGATCAGCATGGCTAGACCCCGAGTTAGCAAGAGGTGGAAAAAAAAAAGAAAAGAAAATGAAAAGGGGGACAACATGCCAGAGATAACTGTGCAACCTCACTATCCCCTATCATTCTACGTGGCTTCGATCTACCCACGACCGCTTTTCATCCAACAAACCAAGTACCACTACCTTGAACTGACTCCCCCACCAGGCAAAGCAGACACCCTATCAGAAACAGCCTTCCAAACCGCCCGCCGCGAAGCCTGCGAAGAGATCGGCTTACCGGACATAACCCAGCCACTGCCGCCTCCCTTCTCGGTCGAGCATCTCTGCGAGTTACCGGCGAACCTGGCCAAAACAGAGCTGGTGGTGCGGCCGTGCGTTGCGCTGCTGCACTCGTTTGACCCGGTTACGGGGGCCAATGCGGATCCGGAGACTGAGTTGATTCCTCGACTGGATGCGCGTGAGGTTGCGGCTGTGTTTACGGCGCGGTTTGATGATTTTTTGAGGTTGCGGAATGGGGAGGGAAGGGGGGAGGGGGATTGGTATAAGGGTTCTTGGAGTTTGTGGCATAATAGTAATTGGCGGAGTAAGTTGATATCCCCTTTTCTATTTTCTTTCTCTGTCTTCTTTTCGTTTTCGGTTTACCTTGACTCCGTTGTGAGTTGTATACCTCCCTACATAAGTAGTCCTGGCGGACCATTTCCCTTTTCTGGTACATTCCGTTGCCTGGCGAAGCCCTCATTCCTCATCTACGGCTCGCTCCTCGGCGTGGTTTGCCCTGGCGTCTGTTTCTGCTTCTGCTTCCTGCAGCCCAGCCAGCCCCCTTGGTGCTCCACAGCCACCGTTCTTCCTACGAACGGGTTGATCAGAGACATACAAACCACATGGCTCGGTGCGACAAGCGTGGAAAGGGGTGGGCCTGCTGTCAAGCCCAGACCCACTCCGTTTCAAGACGAGCAAGGAAACGAGCCCAGTTGGGAGTATGGTCTCTCTATTTATGATTTAATAATAAATCCTGCGAGTATACAGGACTGCAGTTCGCAGTGTCGCACCAACCATGCTCCCAGTGGAGATCGTCAGGAGGCAAAGACATACCTTGTCTCCCTGCCCCCTTTCTTTATTTCGTTGATTCACCTTGCTTTTTTCCCCATCTTTCCAGAGATCCTTACCCCGGCAAAAGAAGAAAAAGAAGAACCCCGTCTCACCAGCGACGCAAAAATGAAAAAAGAAAAACCAAACGAAAAAGAAAAAGAAAAACAAAGCTGATCAAGTGGGGAAATCCCACCTCGGGAATAGTGCACCAATTCTTTGTCCGCAGCGCCAACCACGCCATCAAACCACGCAGCCCGGGTAACAAAGTCCAAAACGCCGCCGTCGATACCCTTACCCAACAAGAAGAAACGGGACAACTCCAGCATTACCGCGTCTTTGGCATGACGGCGCGGATCATCGTGGACGCGGCACGGGTCGCGTTCGCGAGGGAACCGGAATTCGAGCATAATAGCCATTTTGGGGATGAAGAGATGATTGCCAAGTTGAGGCGGTTGGGCCGGTTGAGTGAGGTTCGTCGGCCGGGGGATGAATTGACGAGGGAGACGATGGAGAGGGCGGCCAAATTGAGTTAGATGAATCATGATTAGCGTGGGGTTGGAAAGTACAGAGTACAGTACGTAAACTACTAGATGGTAAAGGTCTAGATGGAAGCGGGGATGGATGTACAGAGTACATCGTATGAGTATATTCTATGGTACATATCCTGTGTATATTCTTGGAAAGAGTACATCCCTCTCTACGGAGTAGATAGCTAGCTAAGCCACTGGAGAGGCTACCCAGTCCAGCCCTGACAACCAAAAATGCACACTAGCTTACTATAACTATACTAGGTTAGACTGAATAGTTGGAGAACCATGTGTGGCTGCCACTCACATAATAATAATAGCAAAAAGAACTATCATCATATAATCAAGCCATCATCTATCGGGTATATCTGACAGGAACCGGATAGGTTCACACCCTCAGTCCGGTCTAGCGGCCCGTTAAAAAGCGCCCTTAGCGATATCCCAGTGACCAATCGATCCAATCGAGCCGATGAAGGGCCCATTAGGTTTCCACTCTCTCCTGTTAGTGAACTACTACTGTATGTGCTGTACTCCGGACGGAGTACTAGGCTACTTACGACTAGCTCTTAGGCCCCCAGAAGTCAGGCCCCAGTGGAGCGTAAGTGGTGCAAGGGTTTCGGAGGCTAGTGACGATCCGGCGTCCTGCATGGAGTTGGCGTCCTTGCGTGGCGTCATCAGGTTCGGGTGTTCAGGTAAACAGGTTCAGGTAGGGGACAGGGATCCTTATTGCCTTGGGCCGGTTGGCAATTGCAGTGGAAAAGAAGGGGGAAGGGGATGTGTTGATTTATTAGCGGTATAGAGTGCATTCATGGTATACTCCTGATGGGGTTATTAATTAATATATGGAGTAGTTAGTTCTAATTATCCATGACTTTTCTAGATCTATACTTTTTCCCAACACGAGAGGACTAATTCGACTAAACCCGAGAAAACGGAGTCGTCTGACTCCTCACGAACTCCACATCCCTTGCAGGTCTCCGTCCGTGCACAAACTCACCCAACGTTACCCAACTCCATGACGGGGACGCCGATCGCTTGCTGGGACTCGATGTGGAGTTGAGGCTTGCCCAGCTTATGTTCCTTTTTAGCAATAATAGCAGGGCCTGGCAGTAGTATACTTTCTGGAGAGAGCTAGGAACTCACTTCATTGACTCGTTGACTCGTTCACTTCTCGGTACCACAGTTTGGTCTCCGTCATTCCTCGTCCCCTCGCGTGGTTCCTTGCCAGGCACACACGGGTTTGATTTCTGTTTTGCAGCTGCAGGAGCCGAGAAAGCATAAATCCTGCCTCTCTTTTATTTCTTTTATATGGACTAATCGGGTTAATATGTTGATCTGGTCAAAGAGATTCACATGTTACTTATATTAGTATACTTTCCCCCTCTCTTTCTGACCTCCGCCCTTCTTTCTTCGAACTCGCCGTTTCCAACTCCCCCATTGGGCCTCGAGTCCTGCTGACGGTCTCTTTCTTTGTCGACCCTCGCGGATGACTCGTTTCTTTATTCGGGAATTCTTCACCCTACCCTCTTGACTCTTCAACTCTTCAACTCTGCATCCTGCATCCTTCTTCTTCTTCCTCTTCTTCACACCGACTTCTCCTCATCGACTCAATTTTGAGCCCAATCAATAAACATCCCGACTGCAACTACCCTCCGATCTCGATCTCGATGCTTTCCCCCAATTATTCACACGCTCGTTCCCCGCCGCCAGTACGACCCTCGCGGTCGCTGGAAGGCCTCGAGCGAGTCATTCCACCATCAACGCCCACTTCACCCTACACCTTCACCTCCTCCTCTATGACCATGGGCTACTCCTCCACCACTCTCTGCAAATCTCCATTCTCACCCACCCGCTCCGACCTCTTCCTCAACAAGCCACTCCCCGCAAAACCCCTCCCGGACGCCCCGCCCGAGTACTCCGCCATGTGGAGCGATTCGAGCGACGACGACGACGACGACAGCGACAATGACAGCGAAATCAGCGTCGACAGCACGGTCGCCGGTCCCAGTGAACCGCGCAACTCGACCGAGAGTTATCCCATCTTTGTTAGTTCGGGCTCCGATGACTATGGCGATTTGGTCGATCACCCGGCCCCCGCAGATCCAAGTTCAGATCCGGAAAGAGTTAGTTTGGGTCTGATCCGCTCTTCATCCCCACCGACTATCGCCGAAGAAACTTTGGGGGGTCGTTCGCGCACGGACTCGGTCGGGCCCCTGGTTGAGTCGGTGTGTGAAAGCGAGGAGGAGGAAAGTGAAACCGAGTCGGCCAACAATTCGACAACGTCCAAATCGGATGCTCAGTATGGACGGTTATCGCAGTGGTCGCAGAACCGCAGCGGCACTAATCACTATTTCCGTGAGAAGAAGTGGGATTTCTTCCCGGAGCTGGCGACCCCGTCGGCTCAGGCTGGACAGTCTGGTGTTGGTGGTGGACGGACGAGTCCGGCCTTTCGGAGTGCGAAATCCCGCAAGAAGGATGGCCGTTTGAATGTTTCCAAGTCGAGGCGGTGGCATTCGCTTGATCGGGCGGGTTTGGGATTGGCATATGGTGTGCGTGACTCGATCAAGACGTATGTTCACCGTACGTTGTCTCGCGACTCGACGGAAGCCAAAGCCAGAGAGGCTCCGCGGCCGTCAACTGCCCCGGTTGATCAGCTCGAGCGGCACCTTGCCTTCCACCGTCCCGAAGATATCAAGGTTGTTCCCCATTCCGACGTCAACGTTCAACTTCGCACGCTCTCTATCTCGACTGCCTCCACTGCGAGCGAAATGCCCCCCAGCCCAGCTAGCCCACGCAGCCAACGCTCCTTCCAACCCCGTCAAAAGCAACTCGCCGTGCCCATGTCGAATTATCAAAAGTACGGCCCCGCGATCTGGGAAGCCCCCAAGAAGTCCAAGAAGAAGACTTCGCAGAAGCAGATGTATCCGAGTACACAGTCTGGCCCTACTTCCCCGACATCTGGGCAATTCTCAATCGCAAACCCCACACCACCACTATCGCCACCATTGAAGCTGCAACTGCAAAATGGGTCACGGGAGGCGGTGCGTGTGATCCAGGGCGGCAAAAGCCAGGTCCTTTTCGCGTTTGACGGGGCGAAGAAGAAGATGGCCGAGTCGAAAGATGAGCGGCGGCGGGAACAGTTGAAGGCCCAGATTAAATTGATTGGGCCTGTGAATCCGCATACGTATATGCAAGCTGATCCTTGGGTTTGATTTTCTTTTGGTCTTTCTTTGTTCTGTTTTTGGACAACTTTTTCTATCGCTGTTTATGCGTTGTAATACTTGGCCAAGGGCTTTGGACTGCCCTTTTATGATCTTTACGACCTATCATTTGGAGTTTTATTTCCTTTGTCTGGACTCTTACTACGCATTCTATGCCTCCTTTCCTTGGTTTTATTTCAGCATTGCGATATTTGGGTTTCTTCGGCATCTTTTGGTTTTCTTGGTTGGGAATGGATATGGACAGGACATTTGTGATTAGCATCTTTACATGGGCGTTTTGATCAACCATCTGGACAGTTGGAATTGGTCTGCAGCTTGGATTGAACTGGATATTATATCCACGACATACTTTTCTTATATTTCTTTCAATCTACCTTTTTCCAATTTGGAATCTACTGCTTTGATATATTCAGCAAGAATCATCAGACCGTCTTCCCGATGCTTTGAGTATTCCATCTTCCACCCTATAAAGAACTCAACCTATCTTGACAAGACATCCATATCTTCCCTCCTCGCATATTCACATAGAGATACCTTTCGACATGCATCAACGCCGGCTACATTACATGCTTGGGTCCTCCCTCAAATCCCCACAGTTCGTCACTTGCGTTTCACAATTCCACATTCAGCCGCATGTACATCAACCAGAACCTCGGATCCAATCGCGGAACAAACACTACGCAATGAAGTTGTCAGTTTGGTCGGACAAAGAATTCTTGCACTACCTTACCTCCAACCACGAAAATAGCGGTATCTACTTCCCCCCTTCCTTGTCTTACCACCACCATGCCTTGTCCTACCACCACCATTCCCTGTCCTACCACCACCTGTACTATTCCCTACCCCCTGGTCCCTCCATTGAAGAAGCAGCATCAAACACAAGAGAATCGTATTTAAATCCTCCAACCACCAAAACAGCTGTGCTGGCTTATCATTGCGTGCGCTTTCCACACAGACTACAAACCTACCACAAAATCGATTCAAATTTAGAGGCCGATTTATCGAGGATGACGAGAATTGCTCCTAAAATACCGACTCGGCCAATCACCACCACCACCACCACCAAAACTCAACCCTCCACTCCAAACCGCATTGGCCTAGACCAGTCCGAGAACAATCTAGCCCTCCCTGTCCCCCCAGAACCACTCCTAATAGATCTCTATCACAATTGGGTCAAAGATCCCGACGCGCTCTTGATCCGGGAATGGGACTTGGAAGGAGAGGCGACTGTGTCGTGGAATATAGCCGAGTTTCTGCGTGATGGACTTGAAGTTAGTCGGCGGATTGTGGAGGAGTTGAGTGTTGAGGAGAGGGCGAAATTGAGGAGTTCAGAGGGTGATGATGTTTTTGTTGCGGTTGTTTCGGGGGGTTGTTATGCGTTTGCGGTTCTGACATTTGCGATTTATTCGATTGGGGCCGTTGTTGTGCCGTTGTGTAGGTGGTCCTTTTGTTATACATCTGACAGGATTGAGATCGATGATCTTGTCCAAATGAAATGAGAAGATTCATATTAACTTCTATTATAACTAGCACCTCGAGTCCACCCCGACGAAGCGAAATACTTCCTCTCAACATGCAACGCCTCCCTCATCTGCGCAGTCCCAAGTACCGCAGCTCGCGTCCAGAGTATATCCCAAACCATCAACATCCCCATCTTCACCTATACTCCACAAAAGACACCCAACAACTCCTCAGATATCCGATTCTACCTCTCAGACACACCGCCCCCTCACAGTCCAACAAAAGGCCTCGTCCTCCTCTATACATCCGGAACAACCGGTCCTCCAAAAGGCGTCTTCCACGACCGCACCTGCACAACGGTCGGGGCTCTACCTCCCTTTCCCAAATCATCTACGTTAGGCAGAGGAAATGTCTATTTACATCATATGCCCGTGCACTGGATCGGTGGGTTTGCGGTCCTTTTCTCGCGTATGTTGAGAAATACATGTGTTGAATTTTGTGGTGAGGTTTTTAACTCTACGTGGTTTTTGAAGAGGGTTCGAGATGAGAACTTGCCGTCTGTGACGGAATCGCGTTTAGTCCCGCCGCAGTTGAATGAGATTGCGGCTGAACTGGAGGGGTTGCGGAGCACCGATCTGGATGAATATACTGCTGCACTACAGGGTATCAGACAGTTGAAGGCTCTGGCTGCGGGGGGAGGTACTATTACCCCGAAGCAGAGGGTAGTGTGGCAAGAGTTATTGGGGAAGCCGCTGTTTATTCAGTATGGGATGACTGAGGCTTTCCAGGCGACTGTGGCTTATACGGATTATGGGAAGAGGGGGGAGTATCATATGGTAAGTCTTGTTTTGGGGTTTGATTTTATGAATGGGGTGTTCTTCGATTGTTGACCTATGGACAGGACTCTGTCGGGATATGCATGCCGAATGTCGATATGAAAATTGACGATAATGGGGAGATTTGTATCAAGTCGCCGGTTCTTTTTAAGAGGTAAGTGAATATACCTCGACCATTTCGAGTCTCGAGCAGGCGATTCGCTAAACGGTCTGTCTTGATTAGATACATTTCTCCTGATCCAGATGTCATGAAAAACGTTTTCGATTCTGAGGGTTTCTTCCGAACCGGAGATCTTGGAAAAATTGAAGATGATGTGGTATACCTCCTCGGACGAGCGTCTCAAGATGGTATTGAATATCCACTTCCATTCTCAAATCGGCTGTTACCTGGACAGAGGCTAACAAGACCCAAACTAGTTATCCCATACCTTCTATACAGAGTATACGCTCCCGAAGTTGAGAGCGCGCTATCACAGATCGACGAGATTGCCCATGCGGTTGTCCTCGGCGTCAACGACCAGGACTGTGGACAGCGTGTTGCTGTGGTAGTAGTGTACCGGCAGCAAGATAAGGCACATTCGCTAGGCCTTGCCGAGTTAAGACGCAGACTTGCAACGGAGTGCAGTCTCGCAGCGTTCAAAATGCCGACACTTCTGAAGGTTGTCGACAGTCTGGACGAGATTCGAGTGTCAGAGGCTGGAAAAGTAAGGAAGGGTAAGATTCGAGAATGGTTTTTTAATGAGGCCGCGGTTGAGAATGGTGAGGTTGAAGCCTGGAATTTGAAGATGAAGGAAAGTGAAGTTGGGAGTAGGCCATTCGATTGGGATGGAATACAGCGTTGATGAAATTGGAGGCCCGAATACTATGTGATTCATGTTCTCAAGGAAAATGGAGCGGTTACTTACCGCCAAGAATCCCTTGGGCCCATCCACTTCTTCACATGTTGTATGTATTTTGTCGGCAATTCTCATCCCGAAGTCCCGATTCCACTAGCGAGGCCACCTCAACGTCGCTTTCGCACAGATAGATTTTGCTTCTTTTCCCCAATCAATCATTCATTCAATCCCCATAATATTGGTTCCGTTCTTCCTATCCGTCATGATGCATACTAGTCAGTACCGGGGATTCTAGCTCTTCTCACATATCAATGGAACTCTTTGGCCTTCGATCAATGATTACAACTGGAATTTGTTGAAAACCTTCAAATAGTATTATTTGACTCTCGATATATGGCTAAATGACAAAATAATGAATATGAAAAACTCGCTGATGCTGTGCTAAGAACGCTAAAAACGTAGAACTCTTTTTCTTTTTCAACAACATCTATCTCCCCAACACATTCTGCCAAAATTAGACCCCTTTGAACTTCCCATGATGTGCCCTCACAGCAGGTGACCAAGGGAAGTGACCTAGGGGGACATTGAAGAAGCCATTGCTCTTATCGAAGATACCAGCAAATGCATTATACCACGCGGCAAAGGCAGCCAATAAGCCAAAGTATCCTCCAACCCTCTGTATAGAGGTAGCGGCGTGGCCTTGATCGCATTGCATATTTGCAATGCCAAGCAGCAGATAGTTCATGTCGAGGAAGAAGAAGAGTAGGAACATCGCCAGGCTTGACTTGAGCGTACAGAGGAGCATCATCGTGGTGAATATAAACCATGCCTAGGGATTGGTAGCCTACGTGTTAATTTGGGAGGCTACAATATGGTATACATTACAGCGGGTGATTGGACTTACCAATAGGAAAAGGCCCATCAGAATCTCTTTCTGGCAAACGGTCTCAGATGCAGCGATAATCTTGGTTCCTTCCAGGTCTGAGATGACTCCAAAGGTGATCCAGTAGGCACCGTATGAGCAGAAGGAGGTGGCGCTAAAAGTGTTTCCAAGAGCCATTTCCCTATTGCAGTCGCCATTAGTATCCCTCATAACTCCAAGTAATTATACGATATCCATGAACATACCACATGCCAGCAAGTAATTGAACGGTTCCACCATAGATCAAAGCAGAGCCAACATTCTCCGCAGCAGTCGTCAAACCAAGGTGTACATTCATGATATTCGATATGAACGACGTAAGCGCAAAAGCACACAGACCCAAGGGAGCTGGATTCGCAAACTTGCGCACTTCGGGAACTGCATGTATTTCTTCAGGTTTCGGAATCGGTGGTCGCCCTATCGGAGTGCCGGGTGAAACGAGAGCATATTCATGCCCGGATTGTGAGCCAACAGGTGTAGGACTTTGCGAGTCTACTGTTGTCTGGCTACAGATCTTGGCTTCAGCCTGAGCGTGTTTAATCTCCATCGTTTCAATGAATTGGTCCATTGATGCTTTGCTGCCTGGCTTTTGGTCAGGACTGTTGGATGTTATATCGGGGACCGTTGTCAGATGGAACGAGCCTGCCAGGAAGGCCAGTCCGCCCGTAAAAAGGAAATGAGTATGGCTGTTGTCAGTGCTCTCAGTAGGAAACGTCTGGGTAAATATCTCTCTCAAAGCATCAATGTATACACAGCCCTGGTCATATGCAAGAAAAGAAAAACCAGGAAACAGGTTTGCCACATTACCGCACAGGGGCTCGAATACATAAGAGGAACACGGCGAGGCCCGATATATCGTCATGTGCACATCTCAGCTAGGAAATTTGGCCAGTCAGTGAGATTCTTTCCCGCTAGTGACTCATGGAAATTGTACAATTGGTACCTTCCAGGGGACCCGGGAATCAGGATTGGGCCCGGAAAACTATATCACGGGTAGGGCCGCAATGAAGGGGAACTCTATCACGTCGATTGGAAGAGCTATTGGTCATACCGAGGGGCTAGAACTATATAGAAGGTCTTCTTTACTTACGATACATGAGTAGCGTCTACTGTCTTGTGATCTTGCTTTTTCCTTGATGCGCGTTATGATTGATTTGTAGGTTGACTTGTGAACTTATGAAATTGTGTATTATTTACTCTCGCAGGGGCATCCATTCTATTAGCTTTTCCCCAGACGGAGTAGTAAAGTGGAAACTATCAAAAAGCCATGAGTGAATGGAGTGCGCCGAACCGGCGGTTCCATCGCCGAATTGCCTTCTTTAACGTAATGACATGAACTCCTATATTCTCCGGTCCCCGCATCATCAAAAACACTAAAAGGCCATTTGACCATTTTCTCTAGCAATTCATATAGAAGCGCTACTCCTTTGGTTATATCATGATAATCTATTGACGAACTTTCTCTCTGAATTTGCAAAAACAACTGCGAATCTTCTGTGATGATCAAGTCATGAAGTTGCTTCGCGTGATGTAGCGTAGTTTACTTTCCCGGAGCCCGCCGTTCCCCGCAAAAACGAGCGTTGACCCACAGCCGATACCCCGTTTGGGATATTCCACCCTAACGCGCGAATTTTTACACGCTAGTGTAGTGCAGGCTATTAACAGGTGGAATTCATGACACTGCCACTTTCTTCAACTGAATACTCCCTCGACTTGATCATTCGGCACGGCGAGGCGATTAGAATGGAGGTCTGGAGGTACAGCGGTTAACCTCGGCATCGATTAGTGCGGGCCAATTGGACCGGAAAGGAAGCCAAAGAGAGTTCAAGTCTCGGGGGCATGCAATTACTAGATGTGTCTGGAAGTTGAGTATCCACATCCTCCCTTCGAGGACTAGTAGTGTGAATCAAACACGTATGAGTCTAGGCCAGTCGAATTGTGTGATCGTTTACTTCTAAGGCGAGAAACACTCACATCGATGAAACTAGATTCACCTTTCATGCCCTTTTCACAAGAAGCCTGGGAAAGCTATTTTAATGATAATAGCAATGAGTACAACATTGGGCCCCTTCACACGTAACCATATGTCATAGCAAGCTTGACAGCCATGAACGTTCTCTGTTGTCTAGCATTGAAGCCTAGGGTAGAATGGGCAATCACGATACGCTTCTTCAAAAGTCTCATCCTCTCCAGTGCAGATATTGTAGACGAGCTTGGCATATTCTTTAGCTTGGGCAGCAAGATCAGGTACCACCACATTGTATGCAGAGACGAGGGCCATCCAGCCTAGAACAAGGTCCGCGGTCATCATTCCCCACTCCCGGATTTGAATGGGTCGACCTGAAGACTCGGGGAGGTCAATGTCATAGCCCAGACTCTGCAAAGCATTCAGCATTGATTGAATGACCTTCATTGGCTGGCCTTGGGTAGCATACAGCTGGGCACGGGCCAAGTGAAAGTCTGCCAGACTCACTCGGGGTACCAGGGAAGCTGGGTGGGTGTATGTTTGCGCTAGCTCCCGTATATCAGCTTCGCTTGTGGAGAGGTTTGGTGCCAGAAAACCTTCCTGGAGGATCCACATCTTCTTTTGCAGTTCCCTTCTTTTGGTCAACACCTCCCTGGATGTAAACTTGTGATCCTGGCATATGTTGCAACGGCACTCAAATCCCCAGTTGTGATACAAATACGCTCGCTCATCCGATTCATCCGCCGATTGTCTGTAGGAAATGGTAATTTCTGTGTCTGGGTCTAGATCCTTGGAGGCGCGAATGATGATCATATCGCCGATGAAGCTTCGCCAAGCATTGCTGACACACGAGTGGTTGAATAGGGCTGCCATAGGCCAAAGGCCTGAAGAATATACTACTCCTTCGTCTTCCTCGGGATTGAGGTGATTTTCAGGCAAGGAATGTGTCGAGGCAAAGCAATTGATAGCCACGAGCTGTTGGACGACTGATCTGGCACAAGAGCTTCATTAGAAAATATAAAGGCAATTGCCATATGATTGGGGGGTAAATGCCACTCACAGGTCAACCAGAATACTCCCATCAGTAAGCTTTTTGATTATGGGACTTCCCGTCTTGCAGTCAAGGTGATCGATGTTTGTTTCTAGGGATGGGTTCAGGCGAAGCTTTTGAACGATCATTGAAACCAGCTCCGCCTCCGGGATATATTCGGTATCGCCGCAGAGATATGTAAAGGCCTTTTCAAAAAGCAGAAGATCCCCAGCTTTGACTGGGGCTGTTGTGAATAGACCATGGCCTCGACCATCGGTCATTCTGATGGATATCGGGCCCATGAACGTGGCATGGTCGAGGTCCGGGACTTTAGCATTCAAAGCTTCAGCCTTCATTCTCGCAAACGGATATTGCCCATTCTCAATCTCCTTCAGTCTATCCAGCGCCCGGGCGCGAAGAGTCTCAGCCTCTGTATTCTTCGAATACCTTTGGCAACACTCTTCAATAGTGTTCCAGCATTCTTGGTACCGGCGAAGATGATACAGCGCTAGCGACTTCTGAAAGAGGGCCTCTTCAAGGATTTCTGGAGCATTGGGCAGTGGGTTCAAATCCGAGAGGGCTTCGTCAAAGTGGCTGGACTTGAGGAGAGCCATAGACCGATTCACTCGGATGAGATTCCGCTCTTGCGGTGCTAGAGAGTAGTCAAGGGCCTTGGAAAAACTAGAACTACCATAAGTCGCTCCATATCGGCTATGGTAGATGAACAAGCGGACTCACCATTCTATTGCAAGACTGTACTCGGCCTTCTGAAAGTGAGCATCTCCAGTCGCTTTCAATGTGGTTCCCTTTGATACCTCCATAGGCACCTGAGAACGAGGTGGTGTCATTCAATGCGGGTTTGAAAACCCCCGATAGAGAAGAAGAGACTTGAGTACTAGGCACTAAGAGTTTAGAAGAGAAACCTATCTGTTTGGTGTATGCCAATTTCTGTCTCAAAGACCTATATCACGGCCTGACAGGAGGTAGGCCTTTATTTAGTATGGACCAATGTCCTCAACGCTGGTGATGAAAAATGTCGACTGTAGCTGACATGTCGTACACTACAAAACGCCATTCTTTGTCAGAGCTGGCGCCAATATCAGACATTGCTAGAACCGAATCGGGATATGTGGCTAAGCAGTGGGACAACAAACGGAATTCTCCAAGCTCCAATTGGAAGTCAGTAGTACTTGTTTGTTAATATTTGATGATCAACTTTCAAATCATCAGCACACAGGAAAATCCCATCCTCACCAGACTGCCCAATTATCGGTGCCAGTAACTAGACAATAAGTTGGCCCCCTGTTATTCGTTCGCGGTTCTTCCGGTTTGACCCGTTGTATAAACAGAATGAAATTTCCACGCACCGAGTAGGTTCCATGCGAGCGAAGATGTTAGCTACAAGGGGGACTGATCTTTGGAAAATGATGCAGGTTGATGGACATATAGGTATTAGTCTAGATCATGAAATACAGCAATGCACATATTGGTCCTATTGCACCACTAAACTTCTTACTCCTTCTTTTCCTCTGTTCGAACTTGTGCCTCCTGCTCTGCCCCACAGTCCCTGCTAGGTCCATTGTTTCCATCATCGTTCTTCGCCTTTAAACTTTTCCAATCATACAGCAAGGCACCTAGACTCGAGACAGTTGCTAATATCATACCAACCCGGAGAGCGTTTTTGATTGCCGGGGCGTACACTGCCTGTAATTCTGGTGATGTCTGAGCAGAGCCTGCGGATGCGCTATTGAGAACACTCTGAGGATCCAGGTTCGGGGCAATCGTTTTCAGTGCTTTGCTGATGTTTTCTAGGAAGACAGTCTGCGCCACTGACACAAAGAGGGCCCCACCGAATGTTTGTGCAAAGAAGACGATGCCAACGCCAATTGCTACATCCTTTTCGGGGAGGGTTGTCTGCACCATGTAGATTCCTTGTTCCTCTCCGAAGCCGATCCCGACTCCACACAAGATCTGGAATCCGATCCATTTAGCCCGCGAGGTTAAATGAGGCTGGATGGTTGTAAGCAGACCAGTGCCGATCGACATAAGGATTGAGCCGGCGTAGACGAAAGGTGTGTAGTATCCCGTTGCAGCGGTCCCAAAGCCAGCGAACATGAATCCGCCGACGACACTGAGCATAAATGGGATAAACAGGATCGCGGATTCAACGGCAGAGACACCGTTAACCAGTTGGAACCACAGCGCTTAGAGTCTTGATTAGAAATGATTCTGCCATCCTTATTTCGGTACTCACGTATATAGTAAACATTGACCTAAAACGATAGTAATGTCTTGGTTAGTAGGATCTAGTAAGAAGTCTGTGTTAGGAATACTTACAAAGAACA
Organism: Penicillium goetzii; assembly: GCA_037043885.1. Lineage (NCBI taxonomy): Eukaryota > Fungi > Ascomycota > Eurotiomycetes > Eurotiales > Aspergillaceae > Penicillium > Penicillium goetzii. Next base: position 186,047 of record JAWLST010000039.1, read on the forward strand.
CGCCTCCGAGGCAGATACCAAATAAGATAGCTGCACCTATACTTCGCCTACGGAGTAAGCGTAAAGGAACAATAGCGTCATCCTTCTTCCAGCATTCGATGCCGTAGAACGAGCAGAACAAAACACCCGCCATAATGAGCAGGGCGACGATGCGGGCGTTATCCCATGCATACATAGTGCCGCCCCATGATAGAGCCAAGAGAAGACAGACTGTTGCTGCCACAAAAGTGCAGGTACCAGCCAAGTCGAAGCGCTCGATCTGGCCGCGGAGCCCGATCGGCCTGGAAGGTTTATCGGTACTGCGACTTCCAGTATAGAAAAAGACGATGAATATCATAACTGCGCCTCCGATAGGAAGATTGATGTAGAAACACCACCGCCATGTTGTTGAATCCGAAAAGGCTCCTCCCTGACCAGGTATCAATTATTGCCAGGAATTGGTTGCTAATCGGGGGGTATCGACTCATACCAGTAACGGTCCAGCTACACTTCCAACTGCAAACATACTGCCGATGATGCTATTCCATGTCGGTCGCTGGCGTAGCGGTACACTCTCCGCAAGAATAAGGGTGGTGCCTGCTTGTATACCAGCCGACCCGAGGCCTGCCAATGCCCGTCCCCCAACGAAAGCATGAGAACTCGGCGCCGTCGCACAAGCCACACTCCCAATCTCGAAAACGAGCAAGGCTGCTAGGAAAACATATCTGCTGGAGAAGATCGAATAGATCTTTCCGTAGGATGGTTGAAATGCACAGGACGTCAATGGATAGATTCTGTTCGGTGATCCGTCTCAATATGTGCGCCATTTTCCCTGTCAGAATTGGCAGATTATGGGAGACACGTACGATGCATACCAGCCCACATCGTCAATGCTGTCAAAACTCTTGGTAATCCGGGGCACGGCGGTCGAAATGATCGTATTGTCGACTGCCACGCAAAAGGTGGCCAAGCAGAGTACAATGGAGATCAAGATCACACTTGGGAGCTTCAGATACCGCGACGTCTCTTCCGATTCTTGAACTTGGGTTACAGTGGCCTCAGCCACGTCCGTCGTAGCGACTTCATTCTCAAGGGCAGGATTGGCAGTCATGCTTGTGAACACGTTTCCACATAGGTGAGAGAGTGAACATTGTAGGGGCTTCAGGGGGGGAAACAAAGGACTCTCAGCACGACCGGGGGTAAAAGCCTTGGGGACATCTGAATGGTGAACGGTGACTGGTGAATGCTACGCTGCTACGGGAGACGCTGACTGCCCCATGGCGCAGTTCCCCTTATCAAAATGATTGACCGCCGCCTACACCGCAAATATGCCAAGTCAACCTCTCCGGAGGACTTTGGATGCCCACTATCTAGAGACGGGCGTCGAAGTACGGAGATACCCGGAAAGAGGGAAGGGGAAACGGGAAACGGAATAATCATCTTGTACGGAGTAGCTTCTGTCACGAGAAGGGGCGGAAGTGGCTCCTCGGTTGAAAGGGGGACGAGAAGAAGAGAACGTTAAGAGCCATTATTCAATAGGCAATCAGATCCATTTCATGGTCATACGGTATCTATACGTAGGAGAGAGATATACGTACGTACACCTGCACTCCGCCGGTGCCGGACTTTAATGGAGTCGAAGTTTAATGATCGTCCTTTTGTGGCGTGGTTTGAGGTTTGGAATCGATGTAGCGTCGTCGAAACCTTTTTACGCGTCACGACTGTAGGCTGCTCTAAACCGGTGGTTTCAGCTCTTATCTCAACGATGGCGTTCTCACACATTCATCCTAGTAGTGTATATGTAAACTACCTAATACAATCAAAAATTCACTACGGAGTAGATGATGATGGGTCTTGCCCCGTATACTCGCGTGACTTGTATCGAGCTCAACCGCGAAGGGATCGGCAGCTAAATGCTTGTTAGTGCTTGGCAGGGGACGGCAAGTAGGAGAGAGTTCAGTTCTCATCACCCAAACACATCATTGCCAAACAGACGAGTCTTCCTCGCATTGCCGGAAAATCGTGTCCATACTTAGCACTACAATGTCGACTACCGCGGCTCGCAACGACCCAGTCGTGGTCATCACTGGAGCGAGCAGAGGCATCGGGGTATCAATTGCACATTCTTTTGCAAAGGCGGGATCATCGCTCTGTCTCATTGCCAGGTCAGCACCAGAGCTGGAAGCCCTGGAGCAAGAGTTGATCCGCGAGTACAACATTAGCGTTGATTTCTCACCCCCTATCCTTATAAGGTAGTCCGGCACACTTCCCAGGCAAGTCAATTTTTAGAAGATATAGCCGAAGGTTTAAGAGGGGAACGGCGACTAGGGCTGTCGGAATTTTTCCTATAAGGGGCATACATTTCTTGAAGGCCCCTCAAACGCCAAATAGGGAAATTTCTTCGCGATCCTTGTTGTCTCAAACTTCAATGTACAGGCTATGTTCGGTGTGCTCGGAAGAGAGGAGATAAAGTTAGTCGAACATCACGGGTCTTCTGTCTAGACTACTTAGATACCGTGAATAGTAGTATAGATAGCTGACTTTGCAATTCATCATGCTTAACTGAGATTTGACTCTTATGCAGAGACTAGCTCCTTGAACCCTTACCACTCATTCGAAAATTCACTATAGAAGAATCTCCTCACTCCAAAATATGCCTAAGGAGAGATATTAGAGTGGCTGTGCTTGATGTCGAGCCTCGAGGGGAGTCCGTGCAGGCGGTTTGTTTGTTATAGCGGTGCCTTCAATTTAAGAAGAGACCGATTAGGGTCAAAAACTTCATAAATGTATAGGTGCTATCAGCAGAACAAAGCGGGTATCGGTGTAAATATATAGCCAGTTCAGATTAGAATTTGGTCATAAACTTCCGTTACGGTATATTTCTATGATAAATCTAGTGCTTCACCTACTAATAGTTAGGGGGGGGGGTCTAGGGGGAGGCTTTGCCCCCCCTAGGTTACTATAATAATCTCTATATTCGGTAGGGGGTAAAGGGTGGAAGGTGGGGGAGGTAGAAACGCTTATCACCTCTCTATTAGAGATATAATTATATATATAGTATTATATACAGATAGTTATATCACTAAGGTTCTATAGGATAGCCTTCCTAGCGTATTAGATATAACGCTACGCTTCGCACTTTTTGGTGTCCCTCTCGAGGGGGCGCCAGTAGAAACCTTGTACAAAGTGGATACCTTATTCAGACTCATCTTGACTCACTTCCGACCGCGTCCACGTCAAAGCGGGTCCGTGCATCCACACTTGCCTGTTGTGGATAGCAGAGGGCGACTTTTAAACGCGAACTATTCCCGCCAAATGCGGAGGTTGAGATCACAAAGAAATATGCTGGAACACGACAATATCGATATCCTAGGAAGCACACCCGCTCTGTACAAGTTGTACACACAACTATGCATCATCTTTGCTGTATCCGAGCCATCATCCGCTATTACCGACACCCTTCGAGATGGACTTGACAGACTGGCAGAAGGATTTCCATGGCTTGCTGCAACAGTCATTAACGAGGGCGCAAGTGAAGGGGTCACAGGTACTTACCGGATTGTACCTTCGAATGAAAAGATCCCCTTGATTGTAAAGGATCTTCGTGATGAGGTGTCTGCTCCGACCATGGAGAGTCTTCGACAGTCAAATTACCCCTTCACCCTGCTTGACGAGAAGGTTATTGCTCCATGTTTGACGCTCAACCTTCCTGGCAATACGATTGGGTTGGCCGCGACCTCTGCGCCTGTTTTTGCTGTACAGGCTACCTTCATTACCGGCGGCCTTATGCTCACGGTGGTGGGCCAGCACAATGTTATGGACATGACGGGGCAAGGACATATCATTGACCTGCTATCTAAGGCTTGTCACAATCAGCCGTTCACACCCGAAGAGCTTTCCATTGGCAACATGGATCGGAGCAAGGCTATCACCCCTCTGGACGATTCCTTTGACCCTGCCGTGGAGCTCAAGCATCAGATGGTGAGACCTCCACCATCTGGCAAGAAAAATGGAGACACCACAACTCCACCCCCGTCTGCCTGGGCCTATGTGACTTTCTCAGCGGCCTCGCTGGAGGCTCTCAAATCTCAAGCAACTCAGACCAAAGATACCTCAATGGCTTTCGTCTCGACCGACGATGCAGTGTGCGCCTTTATCTGGAAATGCACAGCCCGGGCGCGTCTACAGCGCCTCGAGCCAGGGACCGAGTCCGCCTTTGCACGAGCAGTTGATGTCCGTCAACGTATGGGCATTCCGAACACATACCTGGGGATGTTCCAGAATATGGCATACAACAAACACACTTTGCAACATCTCGTGGAACAACCATTAGGTGCAATTGCATCTCAGCTTCGCCGGAAGCTGGATCCCAAGGTCGTCGACTTGGCCTACAACACCCGCGCTCTCGCTACATTCCAAGCCCGATCGGCCGACAAAACGAAAGTTTCTGCTACAGCCTGTGTGGATTCTTCATCGGGGATTATGCTGAGCTCCTGGGCCAAAATCAATACCTTTGAGCTTGACTTTAATCTGGGACTTGGTAAGCCGGAGGCTGTTCGTCGGCCAGCTTTTGTTCCGGTCGAGTCTTTGATTTATATCTTGCCCAAGTCGCCGAATGGGGAGATGCCCGTTGGAATTTGTCTGAGGGATGAAGATTGGGAGAGGTTAAAGGGTGATGAGGAGTGGGCGAAGTATGCCACTTTTGTAGGCTAGTTTAGAGTGGAGGATGGTATTTTAGACCTTTCACAAAATGACGACTGGACATGTACATAGCCAATATAGAGAGTTCATATAATGGAATAGACCATGAACGATCGTGATCATTTTCGAAGATATTGTATACTTGTTTGATCGAGTTACCGAGTATGTACTGGTCCCGCCGATCGTAAATGGCTGGCTGGTGTGGGGTGAGGTCATCTTCTCCGCATCCAGCCAGGCACCTTCCGTGCATAAGCCGTCCATCCTCCTCCTCCATTCCTCCCTCCCCCTCTCCTTCCTTCCTCCGAATCACTGCTCTGTTTGCCTACTCTCTAGCTTGATCTTCTGTACAGTCTCTTATTCGAACACATTCGCTTCTATTGTCGTTATACCCTTTCCCAAAACCCAAAGCTAACGCCATCACAACCATGGGTGGAGAAGCTCCGCATCTTGCCCCCACCCCAGCCTCGCGATCGCTACCCCGGCTAGCCGAACGGCCAGTTGGCCAGCGCATCACCAAGATCTATACCGATAGACTGGGTCAGTTCACAGCACATGGCCAATACGAAGGCCAAAACCTTGTTGCAAAATACTACGAAGCAGTCAACTCCGACAGCGACCATGTCAAGCTGTCCGTCTACTCGGTGCCAAACCTGGAACGCCCAACCTTCGAGGAAGCGACCTCCAATGATTTCAAACCGACCCATGTGGGCGAATCATTTGGTCCCAGCTGGTCGACACATTGGTTCCGAATTCATTTGACAGTTCCCTCTGATCTGCTCAAGAAGGAACGACTGGAGTTCCACTGGGATGCTAACAACGAGGGCTTGGTGTGGACCGAGGACGGACACCCTTTGCAGGGATTGACCGGTGGAGGCGAACGAACCGAATGGATTATCCCGGATTCCTGGCGCGATGGGAAGCAGCATACTTTTTATATCGAAATGGCCTGCAATGGCATGTTCGGCAACGCTCCGGGCGGCGATTCGATCCAGCCGCCCAACCCAGACAAGTACTTCCAGCTCAGCAAAGCGCAAATCGTTGCGGTCAACTTGGAGGCGCGAGCACTCTATTACGACTTTTGGATTATTGGCGATGCCGCTCGCGAGTTCCCGGGTGACTCGTGGGAAGCGCACGAGGCTAACATGGTGGGCAATGCTATGATGGATGCTTTCATTGCGGGCGATGGAAGCCAAGAGTCCATCAAAGAGGCGCGAAAAATTGCGCAAAAGTACCTTGGCGACAAGGTTGATTCCGCAGATGTCTATGCGCCCGACACAAATCCGTATGTCTATGCGATCGGCCATTGCCACATTGATACTTGCTGGCTATGGCCTTGGGCGGAGACCAAGCGCAAGGTCGCAAGATCATGGTCGAATCAATGTGATTTGATGGAGCGGTACCCCGAGCATCGCTTCACCGTATCTCAGGCCCAGCAGTTCAAATGGCTCAAGCAATACTACCCGTCTGTTTTCGATCGAGTGAAGCGATGGGTGCGAAAGGGCCACTTCCAGCCTATCGGAGGTAGCTGGGTCGAGCATGACACCAACATGCCCAGTGGCGAGTCCCTTGTCCGCCAGTTCATCTATGGACAGCGCTTCTTCGAAAGCCACTTTGGCAAACGAGCTAATACTTTCTGGCTGCCGGACACGTTCGGATACTCGACACAGATCCCGCAGATCTGCCGCCTTGCCGGCATGAACCGCTTCTTCACTCAGAAGTTGAGTTGGAACAACATCAACAATTTCCCGCATACCACTTTCCAGTGGGTTGCCCTTGATGGTAGCCAAGTGTTGTGCCATATGGCCCCTGCAGAGACGTATACGGCCGAGGCCCATCTCGGTGATCTCAAGCGCAGTGTCACTCAGCACAAGTCAATGGACAAGGACAAATCTTCCTTGCTCGTCTTTGGCAAGGGAGACGGTGGCGGTGGCCCGACCTTTGAGCATCTGGAGAAATTGCGCCGATGCCGCGGCCTCAGCGATAAGATCGGTACTCTCCCCAAGGTCAAGATGGGCGAATCAGTTGACGATTTCTTCGAGAAGCTAGAGGCAAAGGCTGCTAATGGGACTGAGTTCGCGACCTGGTACGGTGAGCTGTACTTTGAACTGCACCGCGGTACCTACACAACCCAGGCCAACAACAAGCGCAATAACCGCAAGTCGGAATTCTTGCTGCGCGAAATTGAGCTTCTAGCTACCTTGGCTACCCTTCGTGGCTCAGACAAGAAGTACAAGTACCCGAAGGAGCAGATCGATGAAATGTGGGAGGGAACCCTTCTCTGTCAATTCCATGACTGCTTGCCAGGCAGTTCTATTGAGATGTGCTATGATGACTCCGACAAGCTCTACGCGGAGATCTTCAAGACCGGTCAAAAGCTGCGCAAGGATGCTCTTGCAGCATTGGGAGTCACTGGCAGCACTGGCGTGGTTGCTCTGAACACTTTGCCTTGGCCTCGTTCAGAGGTTGTGAAGATTCCTGCACCCTTGGTCGCTTCCGATGGATCCAAGTATGCTCTGGTTGATGGTTCGACTGGTGTGATTGCATGCCAACCAGTTGATTTCAAGACCACGACTAGGGTCACCGTGTCTGAAATCCGACCTGGCGTGTTCCGTCTGCAAAATGGTAAACTCAAGATCGACGTCCAAGACGGCGTCGTTGTCTCTTTGTTCGATGTCGATGCCCAACGAGAGGTCATTCCCAAGGGCGGCAAGGCCGGTCAGCTGGTCATCTTCGATGACAAGCCTCTTTACTGGCAAGCCTGGGATGTGGAGGTGTTCCATCTGGAATCGCGAAAGGAGCTTCCCGTCAGCAAGACAGTCATTGCAGAAGATGACCACAACCGAGCCAGTGTCGTAACTGAAACGAGAATCAGTGACAAGAGTTGGGTTAAGACCACCATCAGCCTTTCGGCATCTGTCTCCTCGGAGCCTTCTGTGGTCGAATTTGAGAGCGAAGTCGAGTGGCATGAAACCATGAAGTTCCTCAAGGTTGAATTCCCAGTTGATGTGACCAACACCGAGGCATCTTACGAAACTCAATATGGGATTGTCCGACGCCCGACTCATTATAACACAAGGTATGTCCACAACTCACCGTATCGTCATTGATTCTCTGCTAACATTCTCTTGAAGCTGGGACATGGCCAAATTCGAGGTTTGCTGCCACAAATGGGCAGATCTCTCCGAACACGGATACGGTGTCTCGATTTTGAACGACTCCAAGTATGGTTTCGCTACATGCGGCAACTTGATGCGCCTCTCGCTGCTCCGTGCTCCCAAGGCCCCAGACGCCCATGCCGATATGGGCCGCCACCACATCCGCTACGCCATCCTTCCCCACTCAGGTGGGCTTGATGCTCGCACTGTCCGCGCTGGCTATAACTTCAACCACCCGCTGGTTATCGAGCAGGGCAGCTCCCAGATCTCCCAGTGTAACGCTGCCTTCAAGGCCGTTTCCGTTCAGGGCGGGTCGTCTATCATCTTGGATGCTGTCAAGCGTGGCGAGGATGATGAGGATGTCACTACTGGTGGTATTCCCGCTCGTCCTGGCAAGAGTGTGATCTTGCGCGTCTACGAGTCCATGGGCGGGAAGGCTCGTGGCTCTATTCACAGCGCATTGCCTGTGAAGAAAGTCTGGAAGTGCAATGTTCTTGAAGATGACGAGGAGGAACTGGAGATTCAAAAGACGAAGGAAGGATCCATCACCGTGGACATCGAGGTACGAGCGTTTGAAATCGCTACCTATCGGCTCCAGCTGTAAGCCTTTCACGCCCTGCAGTGTTATCCAAGGTTATCGTGTCGCTGTCAGTAATTGTTTCGGAAATGCATATCTTGTCCGTGCCTGAAATTTGGCAACAATTGTATGCCACATATAATGTAGTCTCCAGAGCCGTGATGTACATGATGGGTAATTGAGACGAACTCCCCCCATTTTTATCAGCGCCTAATCCTTCACTGAGCCAACTCCATGATATCAATAACCTCCCAAACTCCGAGAATAAAGAAACAAAGATCCAAGCTATACTTGGCGCAGTCATCTAATCTCGTCCGTAGCTGATCTTCAACCGTTTCACAGGCGGCTTGGAATCGGCATCGTCTGAAAGGTCCTCAGTCTGGTTTTTCCCCTTTGTATTCTTCGAGCCACCACTAGCCTTCTTCTTATTTTTAGAAGAGCCACCACCGCCGCCACCAGCTTTTCCGGACTCGCCGCCATTGCTCTTGGTCGAGGGTGCGTTCCCGCCGGCTGTGGAGGTCGGTGTCGCGGCGTGAGAGGGGGTTGTTTGCGCGGAGGATGGGCCCGGGGAATCCTATTAACAAGGGGGGAAAAAGCTAGCGTTAGAGACCTTCGCACTTTCTTTCAATGTTCCAGGGTTGTTGTCGACCTACCAGCATATAGCTTGCCGAGCTTCGTGAGAAAACTCGGTCGGAGTCTGTTACTTGTGCTTTTCGCCGTCCACCAACACCTGATCCGAGACTTAGCCCGGAAGCACCGAGACTCGAGCCGCTTGATGAGCCCTTAATGTAGTTGTCGAAGCCTTTGATGATGTTGCCGGCTGTCGTTTCTTCGAGGTAGGTTTGTTCGAACCGGAAGATTTGATCTTCGAGTTGGGCCTGTCCGGAGAAGAAGGTCAGCATATGCGAAATCTGGGTGATGGATGTCAATCAATGGCAGGGTGTGCTCCAGATTCAATGCGCCCATTGAAATTCCAATCATAGGTAGTGGAAGTGCTTGTCTGGCGCCACTTGGCGCGCGACGCGACTCACCATGCTCTTATCCATCAGGCGCTTCTTCTGTATCGTGTCCCGTAGCTCCCGTCGCAACTTCTCATAGTATGGTAGTCCCCGATTCGCTGTATTCTGATCGCTGGGCGCATTTGAGGCCCCTGTGGTGACGCCGTTCGTTGGTGCTGTGGGTGCGCCGGTCGCAGGCATCGCGGCCTGGGCGGGGGCTGTGTCCGCCATGTCGGTATGAAATTGGTCGCTTCTCTTTAGCGGTTGAGAAGGTCAAATGAGCGTATACGAGGGCAGAACGGTGGAATTCGCGGCGTCGGAGGAGGGACTGCAAGCTGCGGAGAATCGCGAGGCGGCCGAAGCTGGTAAAGAGCCGCTCTTATCGCTGTTTGCATGGTTTGCATGTTCACGCCATCACGCCCTGTCATGTTGATTCTCCTCGTCTCGTGGCACGATAAGCTCTATACATTTGGTTCGAGTCTACTGAGCCTGGCTTAATTTTCAAGAGGCTCTTCTGAACTTTGTCGCTATGGACCACTCGATGCACATGGATCACAGCCATATGGACCACGGCGATATGGGCCATGGCGATATGGACATGGGCCAATGCGATATGAATGCAAGTACACACGAACCCGCGCTCTATAGCATTCTGAATCTTACTGATAATTTCTTGCTATAGATGCTATTCACATGGTCCTCGAAGAACCTCTGCATCATCTTCCGCCAGTGGCGCATCACCGGACCCGTTTCCTTCCTCCTCTCCCTCGTGCTTATCGTCCTCCTCACAGCTGGTTACGAGGGTATCCGACAAATTACCCGCAAGTACGAAGCCGCCCATAACCAGCGTTTGAATGCTTTTGCCGTATCAACGAGTACAAGTGGAGGTATGTTGAATCTCTTTTCCGTCCCAGACAAGTGTCTTTCCTATGTGGCAATTTACGCGGTGTTTGTATGGCGTTGGCATGACGGTTGAGGTTTCTATGGCCTCTTTGCTCTCCTTGTGCACTTCCTGCTTGAGCGAGCTCTCTCATTGATGTCTTGCTCTGCAGGTGATGGGATTCCCGAGCCGGTCACCGCTAATGTCCACGATGCTATCCATGCCGAGGGCTCACCACTGCTTGTAGGACGGGATAATAGGGCTGCGCATGCGCGCCGGGGGAGAATTATTTTGGCTGCGTTGTATGCCGTTCAGGTCTTTTACAGCTTCTTTATCATGTGAGTGGCCCTGGCCTTTCCTCTCTGCCTTCTTGGCAATGATCCCCATCTCATTTGTTCTCCGACTAGGCTTCTTTTCATGACATACAACGGCATGGTTATGCTGGCAGTTGGAGTTGGTGCCTTTGTTGGGTATTTGGCTTTTGCCGATGGCGCCCCGGCGACCAAGTCCATTGCTTGCCACTAATATGGTAGGCTCATGTCGGCATTTTGACTTAACGATAGGAAAGCGAGTTATTTGCATAGGCTTTCATAAACTTCATTTCACATGGGCTATTTTTGCAGTAGGTGATTTCTACTGTATGTAGACCTGATATATCAAGGGACTTCAACGTCGCTATCATCTCCGAATCCAAAACTAAAGCCTCCTGCGGTGCTTTGCTCTTCTTCCGTCTTGCCATGGACGATATCTTCCCACTTGCGCTTTTTCCCATCAGTTTTCTTCTGTAGCTCTTCTTGGGCCTGCGCCAAGAGATCTGGGTACGCCTCTTGCATGCCATTCACGAAGTTCTCGTAGGGGTTCTCGACATTATTCCGGAATCCAGAGACCTGGTCTGCTTTGTTGGACAAGAAGTCCAGCGCGGCGCAAAGATGCGCGCGAGGAATGAAATTCTGCGTAATCGCAATAGATGGCTCCAGGTTGACCACCAGATGCCACCAGCCCGACGGGACGTGCAGGATCTCACCCTCGCCACAGATTCCTTCCATACAGCCTGGTGTGCGTCGGGCCTCTGCGTGGAAGTTGAGCAGCCACTCGGCAATGCTCAACGGTGATGTGACCTCGCTCTGGTCATCAGACACGTAGACTCCGGGTGGTGGGACTCGCTTGTCGCCCGATGGGAACATAATCCAATACTTCGGCCCACGCAGCACTGCATTCCAGGCGCTGGTCGCATTTGGGTCCTTGTGGAACTTACTGCCCGAGCGTTCGGGCCCCACGATCAGCCACTGGTGGTCAGGCCGGTCCTTGCCAAGCACGGAGAAGAAGTCTTCCGCGAAACATGTTGGCGGCCAGTATGCCGCGTTGGGTGTCGACTCGGGGGAGCCGACGGCCAGGCCCATCTTAGGGACGAAAGCGCGGTCGAACAGATACAACGGACTCTCGTCGGAGTTGTCCGCCATGTAGTCGCGATAGGTAGACAGCGGCCAGTCTACGGCCTCTGCACGGAATTTCTCCTGCCCATGTTCAGAGAGCAAGGACCCGATGGTCCAGTCCTTGTAGACAGGCCAGGCCTTGACGGGTTCCGTCAAGACGAATGGTCGATCAGCCCATTCTGCATGGAACTCCTCTGCGGAGAGATCCGGTAAGCGCGGGATCTGGTTGCGCGCTGGGATCTTGGTGACATAGGGGTCAAGCGCGATATGCGCACAGTTAAAAGGGCGGTAGAGTACGTCGGAGTAGAGATGGGAGCAGTCGATCATGGGGACTTTTGAAGGGGGCAGGTTAAGATATGTTGACCGCCATGTCCCTCTCCATGTAAAGTTGTCCAATGGGGATCTGCGATGGACGTTAGTCGGTTTTCGGTCACTTTGGGTAGTGTATATCCATTGCAGTCATTGGGCCGCATAGATACCGGATATAGTTCGACGCCCAGCAGGATGCAACAATGCAATATAGTGTACTCAGATCCGATCTCTCAAAGAAAAATAAAAGGGATTCTTACTCGATAAAAAGTGCCTTCCACAACTCTTCGGCGCGCGTAAATGCGTAGAAAGCCTTGCAGGTGCGCCCGATCCCCAGTAGACTCGAACCGTCCAAGTGTTCCAGCAACAACAGTATTAACTCGTCAGGTAAAAGTCGGAAAGTCCCTATCGCATCGCGGAGACTCCATGTTGCTAACAAGGCATTTCCACTGGGTTTCACGCCTAGTGGATGACTCGGAATGGCCTCGTCGCCCTGTTGGCCATCCAAGGCTGGTGGATAACTGGGTAGCGTTGTGATGTCAGGCATTGTCCGCCACTTTGGATCTTTAGGGCTTCAAAGATTTTTTTTTCTGCCCACCCCCCAACAGCCCCGTTCACAACCAACGACGGCCTAAATGGAATAATATGCACCACAACCCGAAAGCAAATAGACGAATGAGATCGACAGTCAAGCAGGAACCAGTAGCAAAAAGAAAAGAAGCCTCCAAAACCGCCTCGAACTGACCACTCGCTTGGGCCCGTGCGGCGGTCTCCACTTTTGGAAGGCGGTGAAGCCTCGCCCACCCTGTGAAAAAAAAAAAAGCGTTGTAGCAAAAGGCACGGACAGCCGACGATTTTTTTCCTTTTCTCTTCTCCCACCCTTTTTGTGAACCCATACCACCAACTCATATCACCCACTTTTCCTAGTATCTCGCTCTTCTTGTTTGAAGAGCCTTTGATACTAGCACTTCGATTCTCGCTCGCGAACTTTCCCCCACAGGGCACGTTCGCTTAAACTCAACCCCACCCGGTCACAGCGAAGAGTCGTCTGTGATCAATCACCACCAACCGCAATCATGTCGAACGATAAGGGTCTTGAGGACCTCGCTGAGGGTATGTACCACTACTCTCTGGTTCTTCTTCTTTGAGCGAAATGTGCCGGCCTTGTGAAGACGACTGTTTTCACATTGCGCCCGACCTCTCGGTGGCAATGAGACATAGGGGAACCGCAAAATACTTCAAAGACTCAAACGCTAACATCGCTTTTTTTTGCGCTCACTGCAGGCCAGATCGAGTCTAACTACGATGAGGTCACCGACTCCTTCGATGCCATGGACCTGAAGCCTGAGCTGCTCCGCGGTATGTGAATCCTTTCGTGGGGGGGACAACATCCCGCCCGTGGCGGGGCTCTGTGGAAAATTCACTAAACCTGACTGATTAGGTGTCTACGCCTACGGTTTCGAGCGTCCCTCTGCTATCCAGCAGCGCGCCATCATGCCCATCATCAAGGGTGAGTTATTCTGATCGATCGCGCAATACTTAAATAAAATCGAACAAAAGTTCTGGTCTAACCATCTCCCCTCTCAGGTAACGATGTTATCGCCCAGGCCCAGTCCGGTACCGGAAAGACTGCCACTTTCTCTATCTCTGCCCTCCAGAAGATCGACCCCAACCTGAAGGCTTGCCAGGCTCTGATCCTTGCTCCCACCCGTGAGCTGGCTCAGCAGATCCAGAAGGTCGTTGTTGCCATTGGTGACTTCATGACCCTTGAGTGCCACGCCTGTATCGGTGGTACCAACGTCCGTGAGGACATGACCGCTCTCCGTGAGGGTCCCCAGGTCGTCGTCGGTACCCCCGGCCGTGTCCAAGACATGATCCAGCGTCGTGTCCTCCGCACCGACCACATGAAGCTCTTCATCCTCGACGAGGCTGATGAGATGCTGTCCGTAAGTAACCTGGTGACCCACAAAGCCCTATCGTTGGCCTTCCCATGCTAATATTCCCCCTCTCTACAGCGCGGTTTCACCGAGCAGATCTACGATATCTTCCAGCTGCTCCCCCAGTCTACCCAGGTCACCCTCCTGTCCGCCACCATGCCCCAGGACGTCCTCGAGGTTACCACCAAGTTCATGCGTGACCCCGTCCGCATCCTGGTCAAGAAGCAGGAGCTTACCCTTGAGGGTATCAAGCAGTTCTACATCGCTGTTGAGAAGGAGGAGTGGAAGCTCGACACTCTGTCTGATCTCTACGAGACCGTCACTATCACCCAGGCCGTCATCTTCTGCAACACCCGCAGAAAGGTCGACTGGCTCACCGACAAGCTCACTGCTCGCGACTTCACTGTCAGCGCCATGCACGGTGACATGGAGCAGGGTCAGCGGTATGTTTACCCGTCTTGTCTACCTCTGGAATTCTTCGACTGACAATTCAATCTAGTGACGTTATCATGAAGGAGTTCCGCTCTGGTTCCTCCCGTGTCCTGATCGCCACTGACCTCCTGGCCCGTGGTATCGATGTCCAGCAGGTTTCCCTGGTCATCAACTACGATCTCCCCGCCAACCGTGAGAACTACATTCACCGTATCGGTCGTGGTGGTCGTTTCGGTCGTAAGGGTGTTGCCATCAACTTCGTCACCGCTGACGATGTTCGCATGCTCCGTGAGATCGAGCAGTTCTACAGCACCCAGATCGAGGAGATGCCTATGAACGTTGCCGACCTCATCTAAACGCCCCCCTTCTTATGATGTCTTGATGCGGATTTATGATCGCAGAAACTGCGTCAAAAGTGGCTTTCTGTCCCCTGCAAGCTGACAATCCGTGCCCGATCAATTAGAAAGGTTGATCATCGAGGTCGGTCAGCTTCTAGGGGACACTGCTATGCTTTTCCTATGTCTCCCCTATACATGTCACGGAGATGTGACATGTTTATGCGTCCTCGTGCTGTCGCGGTTTTTCCTTTTCCCGCATTTATTTCCTGTTTTCCTCTGTATCTAGCTCGCTCTGGTTGGTTAAGGATACCGCTTTCTCCGTACTTAATCAAATAGATCGGGCCAAAATGTGACTTGTTCCTTACGGTTTCATACTCTTTTTTCTCTTCCAACTATGCTGTACAGAATAGACTGTTTACAATTCTAATAGGTATTTCTGGGTTTGAATTCCTAATGTATTCAATCTTCTATCCAGACATCCAGGTACTTTCCCGTTTAGGAAATAAGAGAAGCATCACTATCACATGGTGAGTCGATAGCCTCAGCCTGGTCGACTGGAGGCTGGGAAGGCAGACGAACTACTTTGAGGTTCCCTGCCTTGTTCTGTGAATAGGCAAGATAGTATGCCTGCCTTGGGGTGAGGGTGAAAGGGTGTGAGCCGTGAGGGTGTGAGTCGCGCGACTCCCATCGCTGCCTTCACCTATCGCTGCCTTCACTCACTCCCCTTCAGTCTTTTCTAGCTTCTTTTTCTCTCTTCCTTTTCCACCCCGTCCTCTTCGCTCTTCCAAATTCTTAACTCTTCTTCGTTCTCATCTTCTCCCATCTTTTCAACCTTTCACAATTTTCTCTCAAGGCACCTTCGCACTCTTTCTCTCACATTCAACCAGAATCTTCGCTTCACAGCACCTGCACCATCACCATGTCTGAGAACTCTCAGGTCTCTACTCGCCCCTCTGCTGCCCCTGCCTCTCCTCTTGCCCTCCTCTGGTCGTACGAGTTCCGGCGCCAGAATGGCATTCTCACCTCCCGCCTGCTGGATGTCAAGGACCAGCTGAACGAGCGTGAGCAGCTCACTGAGCTGCTCTCCAAGTTGATAAATGACCTCATCGTCATTATCGCCTCCATGGTGACTGTCCTGACCAGTCACTCCGACGGCGCGGAGCACCGCATCCGCCTGCTGCACCGTCTCCTCGGCCAGGCCATGGTGCCTCTGTACCAGCACGCCACCCACTTCGACCTGGGCAATCAAACTCTCATCGATTGCATCACCCAGCTTGAGGTCCTGTACGAGCTGCCTGCCTTTTTCTTCGACGGTGACGAGGTCGATGCTGCACACTCACTTTCCTCTGCTCTCAGCGCCGCGTCAGATGGCACTCCTCGATCTGCGCACGGTGGGCGCGCTGAGTCCACCACCGAAAGTGACCAGAACGAGGACCAAATCTCACCCGAGGAGGCCCGTTATGCCCTCGCGATGAAGCTTGATGCGGTCATGCATCAGGAAGGCCGTCCTCTCGAGGACTATTTCGACGCGGCCTGCGACTTCCGCCGTGACCAGATTCGCCTGGGCCAGGCCAATGACCCTCTTTTCATCGAGGCGTTCTTGGCTGGCTGCGACAACAATCTGTACCGCCGGCGCCTCACCCACGCCCTGCGCAAGAACGGCTGGTACTGGACCTGGCTCACTCACGAGGTGCAGTACCTCGTCCTCGAGCAAGAGTACATGGACAAACAGAGCTATGCTCTGGAGCACGTCATGCCTGACGGCTCATTCATGTGGCCAGACGGGACCTGCAAGTACCGCATCGTCGTCCTGCCTCCCATCACCGAGGAGGACCTGACAGACTCCGACCTAGAGTCTGACGAGAAGTGAAGAGGTCGTCCAGGCTCTGGTCGTCGAATTCCAGTCACTGATGAAGAGGGCATCAGCTAGACGAGCCCTCCGTGACTGTCGACGATCAATTCCATAGACACATACACCACCTCATGCACAACAACAGACCACATCCCACCCGTCTCAGGCACCAGGACATGATTGATCCCAGGATATTTCCGCCTATTCTCAGTCGCTGGTGTGTGTGCGGTTGTTTCGCTTCGCCTCGCTTTGCCTCGCTCGGTCTTTTCCCTTCTTGCTTTTCGTCCTTTCGGTTCCCAGTACGCAACGAATGGTTCGGCAGTTCGGATAAGATGGAGTCTATTTTCACGGCCTGTGGAGTTGGCTTGTGGTTCCCCTCTCTTTCTTCCGCTCTCTCTTCCTCTCTTTTCTCTTCTCTTTTTTCTTTTTCCTTGATTCTTTATTCTTCTTTTTTCTTTGCTTTCAAGTGGAATCTAGTGTCTTTGTTCATTCGCAGCTGCTTCCCTGCTGCGCCGCCTGATCAGCGGTGTCTCCGAGGGTTGAACTCAGATTTATGCTGCCGTTCTAACTTGCAATGAATATCATGAACTTTAATTCTCAACCTGAAATGTGTCGTAGCCAGTTGTTTGATAGTCGTATCATCTTTCGGAATTGAGCGCCACGAGCTATGCTATTCGCTGTTCGACATGACAGAGTGGCCAAGCCAAGTAATGTTGTCGAGCCAAATAATCAATGAACTTGCTGTGGACCCGTTCGCTCTTTGAGATAGATTATAAGGTATGATGATCCAATGTGAAATGTTGATACGTCGTTGTCGAGGAATACGAATACGAACCGAACTCCTCTGTGTTGTGGCAACGACGCCCGCCAAGACTCCCACCCTCATCCTCTCCTTCCGTGCCTGTCCAGCCTTCTGTCTTCAGTGTCAAGAAGAACCCATTCTCAATATCCAAAGATACCCTTATCCACGATGCAGGTCGCTGAAATACTGTCCGATATCACCTCGCTACGTGTCTGTGTAAGTCTTGGCACACCTACCACCTTCTGCTCCAACACGCCCCCACCATTCACCCCGACACAAGTGTCAGCGCGCGCAAGGTCCTGATAAAGATCAAAGCATAGACACTGACATATCCCAGGGACACAATGAGGCCCTTGCACTTGTTCGTGGACCATCGGTGTCCACCAATGACACGTCTGTTGAGAGCGACACGGTCGCGACCTCCAATGGTCAAGCCATCAAGCAAGAAGCCTTACAACGCGCCAAGGAGCTTGTCCAGCTACATTACGAGGTGAAATCCCGGCATGTCAATGGCGAGGTGGATGATGAGTTGCGTCAAGCTAGGGAGGATGTGTATCGAGTTCTAAAAGAGCTGGCGTGATTATGCTGAGCTTGTCTGGACCCGGTGTGCAGTTGTTCTTTTGATCTTTGAAGCGTTTCAATGTATAATTACGATTACGATATCTTTCGCCGCGATTCTCTTGGAATTTAACGCAGTCCTCTGTTCATGGCTTTGATATCTTGCAGCGTTCGGCTTTCCTTTCCGAGGTTGCGCTTGTCTACAATAGAAATCGGCCATTCCCGATACGCAGTGAGAATATTTTGCGATGCAAGAGGAAAAAAGGATTGGGTATATATACCGAAGAGTGGCATAATCTGTGACCGCTAGTTCAAACAAAACTCGACGATGCGGTCATGAGCTTCTATACGTCCTTCCCCCTTACAGAGCTCTTTTACCGCAGCTGACTTGGCACGGATTCCTTCATCACCCAGAACATGGAGCAAAGCCTTCGAGAATTCCTCTGCCTCAACACCGGGTGCTGCAGTTCTACTGCCGTTGAGGCCGATTCCAAGCCATTCAACCCGGGTTGCACAGTCATAGGTGTCAAGCCATTGGGGTAGCACGACTTGAGGAGCACCGGCCCTAGAAGGAACAGTCAGACAAATCGATCCTTCTCTCCGCAAAGAAGATGATGAATACTTACTTGCATGCTTCAAAGTAGGAATTGGCTCCTCCGTGATGAACATACGCGGCAATCTGACCAGTCTCCAAGACAGACATGATATCTGCCTGGATCCAGAACACCACCTTCACCGATCCCGCAGTTATGGACGAGCCCAGAACTTTTTGGAACTCGTCTGAACTCTCCCAATCATACTTGAGCTTCCACAAAACCTTCAAATCAGGACGTTTGGTGATGACTGTCTGGGCACCTTTCGCCATCTGAACAGCAATGGACTCGGATAGTTGAACGTGTGACCCTAGACTAATCAAGACAGTAGGTTTCGTGAGCCACGCCTCCAGCTCAGGATCAGACATTGAAAGAGGTGGACATTGTCGAAGAATGGGACCACAACTGACCACGTTGCTTGGAACATGCAATGGAAAGTCGAGTCCCTTGAAGGCGGGCGTTAAACTCAAGGAATCCTTTGAATATGCGTTCACCAATGGGAATGGACTTCGTCCTTCTGGCTTTTTGCCATCTTGGCGTTCATCGGGTTCTGATTTCCCTGTCGCCAGTGTCATAATCACGCGGAATACCAGGTAGATATTATTGAGAATGAGTTTCCATGGCAGTGGAAACGGATACCCGGAGCCTGTACTATAGCAACAAGTCAGTGTCTGCATGTCTGATACGGGTTTCAATAGGGATTGCATACACTGGATACTTCCAGAATATCCCAGCCTTGGGTTGAATGGCGACAACCACATCCTTGAGAGGAACAGGCCAAAGTATAGCCACCCGAGCTTTGACAGTTCGACATGCATCTAACCCAACATGCAGGATTGGATCTACCACCACGATATCCGGTCGTAATTTCTCAATCATCGCTATACAGCTCTTGTACGCTTTATGGTATTCCGGAGGTCTCCAATTCCTCATAGCAGTAGCGATCTTCGCAAACCCTTGCGTTGCACCTTTCACGCCAGGTCGGTGAAACAGAAGCCCAACATTACTACGAACTGCTAGATCCGTCATGGAAGGACCGGGAATTTCGTGAAATTCCACCGATCGACCGCAATCAACACGTTTGTTCAATTCGTCCACTAGTCCAGCCAGCGGGCTATATGAGCCGAGATGGACGGCAAATTCGCCGCGGCGCAGGAATTCCTCGGCCACAGCAAAGGCGACATTGCATTGACCTAGTTCGCTATTCGTCAGGAACAGGATCTTCCGTGAGGGGGGCATATCGAACGGCCAAGAAGCGAAGCGAATTGTTAAGGAAGAAAAGGAAAGGGGAAAAGAAGCGACATTATGAGATTCATCTGGGATTTGGGCACTTTAGACGGCCGCAGAAGACAGGCCGGAGACATACAAGATCGCCCCACAGAAGTCACCAGATGAGATGGGTTACACGAACATCATTCCCTCTTAACTTCTACTAAAAAGGATGGTAGTGCCCTGGCTAATTGCCGTGTGGCTCTCAACTGAGCGAAAGTATGTAGAAGTGTCGGGTCGACCAATGCTGTTCCCCTGCCGATCGTCCACAAGGACTAAGTACTACAATGTATCTTCAGCTCGATATACAATTTCACCGATCGCGTAGGTATCATGGCAGGGCACGTACTCGTCGATACCCCTATCAAGACGGCGAAGATTGCTGAGAGTTAAGTTGAAACATGTTTATTGCGAAAGACTCAAATTTGAGACTTGGGTACCAGGCCAGACCACGGCGCGGGCTTGGAGGAAAACCAGTTCGGCGATCAAGTAAAGAACCATCCGAAAAGGCCTGGCCCTTGCGGAGTTCCCGAAACTCAATTTTCAACTCAATCGTCCAACTATTGGAATCCTTGATCCACTCGGCACTTTCGAAGGGAAATGTCATGCCTTCGATGGTATTCTTATACACGTGGCGTGATGAGATCTACTTATTTGTTCAGCGGAGAAGTCCCGATTCAAAGGCCTAGTTTTATCGCAGGCACTGTTTTACAAATCGATGTTGTCGGGACTTTGGGGAGGACTTTCGGGTACCGAGTCCGAGTATATCTAGCACCCCGGTACTGACTGTACAAGGACCTCGGGACTAAATATTGAATTCTCGAAGCTGTGAACGTTTTCTATCACTAGAGGATGATGCTCTGTGTCCCTAGCCAAAGCTTAATTCTTACCACATGTGTAAATCGGTAAATCTTCGGCTGGACAACTTGCCGCATATGTTTACGTCGTTCGGGCGGGTTTCTATACGATGGTTCTACTCTTGAACATTGCGCAATTGAACATGTTAAATTTTGCATTATAAGGTTCCGATTGAATGTCTTTAGAGTCCGCATGTTGGGCCCAGAATGGTTTCCATGCAAAAAGGCCGGGGGAAGCTTGGACGGTCGCCAGTGCCATTGCATTTCATTGCCTTTTTCGTTCTCATACTCTTGAATTCTCCGATGAGACCAGGACCTTCTTGTCGTCCCATGTAGTGTTACCTGTGCTTACAGCGGGGAGATATTGAGGGCTTAATTTCTGTTCTCAAACTCTGTTCACGTAAGGGACTTTGTTCACTCGAAAGCAACGTGTTGCATATTCACATATTCACATGCATTCCAAGAAATAGTGTCAAATTATATTACAGATCGGTGCTGTCTTCCCGATGGGTGGAAATGTATGTTCGTATTCCTCCATGTCCTCAACAGCCAAGTCTCCGAATTCCACCTTCGAAAAAAGCCAATGGGCTACGATCTCACGTATAATGTGGTGACCAGACTCGGGAGGATGAGGATCAAGGACGGGAAAGGCAGACCCTGCCAGCAGGGGAAGAGAGGCAAGGAGGTATCTGGGGGTAAGACAAGCAGATTAGACCAATGCATAATGATGAAGGATGGAGGGCAACAAACATTCGTCAACTTCTGCTCATGTCATGACTCAACCGGTTCATCCGATGCCCTCACGGCTATCAAGGCCAGAACGAATATCCCCGTAAGAATGAAGCACACAATAGAGAAGATAAAGAGGAGTAGATGTTTCGGCTTCACTTCATCGGGGTCCTCCAGTTCTGGAAATACCGTCAAGGGAAGTAGGTTTTCTTCGTCGTATTCGTTTTGCAGTTCATGTTCATTCGCGGGCATTATCGATCCATAATCGCGATCTAGCCAGTTCTTGCTTTTCCACATCCTGGGGCTATTTTGGTGGTATTGAAGAGGGAGATGATATGTGGCGAGTCTGGAAGCTTTTAAGGGCGATTTGGTGAGACAGGAAAAAGCAGAGACAATTATGCAAGGCTATTGAGAGGTGAAAAAGCAAATTGGGTCATCACCCACGCAGAGTGATTTCATAGGTGTATTTGACATTTATCATTGGTTGATGTATCTCTTGTGCTTTTTCATTTACCCCTTGCCTGCTATCACCTCTACTGCACTGTAGAGTCTGTCGGCCACGATAACTTGATTGAGTTTCGCGCTTCGCGAGTTTAAGCGTGACGAATTTAAGTTTTTGCTCTTTACCTTGAAGCTCCATCTATATTAGACTTCCGATCCGGGGTCGGCCTGTGTATCTTAAACCTAAGACGAGACTTAGTTGAAACTTGAGAAGAGCGACCAGGTTGCTGTCCTATTCTACCGCAGACTTATACATCAATAATTGTCCAAATGACCCAGCCGTCGCCTTCTCAGCCGAGGTAACATTCAGGGGTATCTATATCAGCCCAGGAGTGAGAGAGTAATACGACATGAAAGGCGAATCAATGCATCAGTCTCGATCGGATTTTGCCGTTGCTCACCCGTGGAAAATCCTCACCAGGCTGCCAGTTATGATCATTGTGACCAGTAAGGGTTACACAAGTTGCGCTAGCGCAGCCCGCGTCAGCCAGCCTGCGCGATCGGGTTACAATGTTGTGCATCGATTCCTCAAGTGGCTGTATAATTGCTGTATGTATAAATAACTAACTGCTTTGCAGACCAATGAGACTAGGGTATCATTGGTCATAGAAGACCTGCCTATGATGTGAAAATAGGGATGATGGTTCGGCTGGGTTCCGAGACGCGCTGTGTTGCGCATTGTCATGTACCACAAAGTTGATCGCCGCCTGTCCCCACGAGAAGCGACTTTCCCTCAACAGCCACACTGGCGAGCTGAACCCGGTGCACTACGATATCTCGGCTCATGAAACCCGTGACTCTAATCAAAGGGCGTAGGTAATTTTCTTTTTTTGAAGGACGAGCGAATAAACTGCGACAATCGTTGACGGAGACTTCGACCCAAGGGGCGCAGATTCGGGGGCCAACGCTGAAGGTTTCGCAGCTGAACATACTTAAAGGTCAAAGATGTCTTTCGATTTCCGTAACCATAGCTAGCATTTCGTGACTTGAAAATCAAGATAAGATGCCGACGCCCCGCTATTTCGATCAGTGTCCACCGTTCCCCAAAGATGTTCCGATTGTTTCTCATGAGTCACATTTTAACAAATCTGTGCTCTTCTAGGTGCATCAGCTTCATGAACTTCTGAACCAAAAACTCAGGATCATTTGCGTGTGACTTCTTGGCAGCACTCTCAATGTTTTGTCGGCTTAACATGAGCTCTCTGGCAACTTGGTTCCATCCAACTGTTTGCCGCGGGATGGTCACATCAGGGAGTGAAGGGTTGATATTTACTGGTAGCAGTTGTCCATTCTGCTTGCGGATTTCCCCATCGACAATCACTGTATCGATGTCGCGGACTGAAGAGTGGAGAATAATGGCTGCAACTGGGTCTTCTTCGGACGCGCAAATCATTCCAGGGCTGTTGCCGTCAAATATAACCAGGTCCGCCAGTTTCCCGACTTCGACGGATCCCAATTTGTCTTCCATGTGAATAGCTCGAGCTCCCTTAATAGTACCCAGGCTGAAGACGTCTTGCACGAATAAGTTCAGCGATAGAGTGGCCTTTCCCTTGGCAATGAGCTTCTCGTTGCGAGTGCCACGTTCATGTTGCAAGGCAAGTCTCATTTGTGACACCATATCTCCGGAGTTGTTGCTGTGACAATCAATTCCCAAGGAGCTGATCCCAAAGCAACCTTCTCTGAAACAGACGATATCGCCATGTCCCATTTGAAGTTCGGTATCTGGAGTTGTGGATATGGCAGCCTTGGCTTGATTCAGCTTCTCAATATCACTTTCCGTAAGATTGCTAGCGTGTGAAAGGAGGACGTCGGAACGAAGAAGACCGTATTCCTCGAGTCTGTCCACAAGGGAGTTATCGGCTGTATCTCTCGTGAGTAAGCGTCCAATTTGAAACGCTTTCAATCTTATTTAATTCCTTACCAAAGTAGGATTGTACGTAATGTGACGTAATAACTTGGCATCCCATGGTGCGCGCTCGCTCATAGAGCGAAACGACCTGCTCCTCGGGTAACATAAACCCATCGAATGCCAGACCGAGCTGAACTCGCCCATTTCCAAATGGCGCCGAGGCACCAAGCTTCTCGAAGTTTTCGATGACCCAGTCATCCAATAAGCCCCCGTCAAATGTAATATCCGGCTTCCACGTCTTGACTCTCATGGTTGGTGAATAGCAAAAGATGGATCGAATACCGGAGACAACAGTCGCCTCAATGTCATTCCAGGCTGCACAAATTTCGGTCAATGACATTGCCAATTCAATCATAAAAATTACAGGCTTACAGTGAGCTGGTGACACATTCACATGAGCATGGTCGACAACGGTCGTCGTTCCGGCATCCAACGCTTCGAGACATGCACCAAGCACTCCCCAGAAAACGTCCTGTGGGGTATAGTTGACAGATTGATTATTTCCATTCGGTAGGTATTCAATGAGAGATTGATTAGCATGGCGCCCCTTGAGTTGTGTCTGCCACAGATGGTGATGTGTATCGATAAAGCCAGGTGAAACGATTTTGTCCGTGCAGTCAATCACTTGGGTTCCGTTGGGAGGTGTAATTTGAGGGGCGATTTGCGCGATCTTGTTGCCCTCGACCAGCAATGAGTGTTGCCGTAAAGGCACGACATAGTCATCGGCTTTGTCCGAGGGAACGAGAATAGTCGCGTTTTGTAGGAGAATATAAGGCATGTTGAGCGGCGTTAAGGATTAGCTGGATGAAGAGGGTTCAAAGAGCTGGTTCCCTATTTATATGAGGCTTTTGAGCTGGTAAAAGTAGGAGAAAGAGCTACTTACCAGGTCTCTCGTATTCGGCCATTCGTATTGCCCGTGCGAACGTCCGATCTTCGAAACTGCGCTCGTGAATCGGAGTTAAGGATGATGGCGGACATATGGATGGGGCCGGGCCTCGTCACAGCCAGACGACGGGCTGGTTGATATTATTAATTCAACACAGGAGCACTTGTGTCGAATTAGCTGTCGGATTTAAGGCAATGAATCATGTATAAAAAATGTAGCCCCATCTGTCAGACTCAGAAAGACCACGAAGGGTGTCAGTGACGTCATCTCACTGTCCCGACAAGCTGTGCTTCAATTTCCATTGCGCTCATTGCTATTAATTAAGCGCTCCTTCGCAAAACTCAAGTCTATATCCCAGTCTCGCGCGATCTCGAAAATCATGAGACAAGCAATGACTCCAAAAACATACAAAGATGTTCTCAATTTCTGGTTCGGTGCCAAATCATCGCATGACTATCTGAAACCAAAACCGTTCTGGTATGGGAGCCCTGCAGATGACGACTACGTTCGCAAGCATCTTAGCGAGTCATATCAAGCAGCCAGAGATGGTTCCCTTGATCATTGGAGAGCTATAGGTAAAGGTGAGGGAGCACTCGCTTTGATCCTGCTCCTCGATCAAGTACCTCGAAATATCTTCCGAGACACACCACAGGCTTACGCCACCGATCCGAAAGCTGTGTCAGTCTCACGATACGCAATTGAACGAGGCTGGGATAAAGAGCTGCCAAATATCCAGCGGCGGTATATGTACTCGCCTTTTAACCACTCAGAAAACTTGAAGGATCAGGAACTTTCCGTGAAATTGTTCACCGAACTTGGGGATCCTGAGCACTTGCGATGGGCGAAGAACTTTCATGACCAGATCAAACGATATGGGAGGTTTATGCATCGTGATCATATACTAAGGAGATCGTAAGTCCTGTAATGTGGCTTGGAATCTCTGCCTGTGCATAGCAAGACTTCGAAAATTTACTTCGTCTGAAAAAAGTTCCATTCTCTTCCTTATCTTCTTCGTCTTCCCATTTAGACTCCTGGGGTCTCTTAAGGGACATCCAGGGGTCCTCACACTCACTCCATCCGAAGTTTAGCCTACGCTTTGACTCGGCCTTTAGATAGTCTGTAAACCCAGAGAAGAAGAGCGGGGCTCACATCGAAGAAATCAAATACCAAAGCTCCGCCAAAGATAATGGCATAGAAAGACCAAGCTTGACACTTTGACAGCGACGCTTTGGTCATTACTATCGCTCACGGGAGCATCCAAAGGAAACTCGACCCCAGGGCTTGGTAGAGGGCTGGTGGAAAGAAGGCTCCCAGGTTGGACATCAAAGATCCCGGCTATCTAAACAGAGTCTTTGCATCAGCGCTTCGGTTTCGGTTCCGCTCATGTGTTGAATATGCACTTACCTTTGACGGCTCCATACCGGGCGTCTGGAATGGCCCATCTCCTCGGAGCCATGGGGGGTTTGTACTTCCATTTGCTTTGGAAAGTCCTATTGTGTCGAGCTGGCGGGTGGCCCTCTGTTCTCCTCCCTCCCGTCGACCTTCTCCAGTTCTGAAGAGCAGAAAGATTGATCGAAGCGGGGAAACATCACGCACACGTTAGTACCTTCCTATATTTGTGTGCTCTAAGACCGTTTATGCGCTCTAGAATCTTAGTCTGGCTAATCACATTACGTGCAAACAGCACATCGGGATGTTTTGCTTTCCATTTTCTCAGCGCTGATTTCTTATACTCGATTAAGGTTCCTTCTTATTCTTCAACTAGCATCGCCTCTCTCCAAAAATACTTGAAAGGTATTTTCCGTTATTTGTCAAAGACACAAGTCGATAACAGGAGTTAATACTGGGCATACTAAGTGAATGCTAAAAATTCTACACTTTCCAGTTGTCTAATTTCACCACTGGGCACTGGCTCTACGGAGGCATTCCCCGCTAGCCAAGATGGGGGCCACACCCGCCCCTCGCCCCAAAACATCAACCCAATTCTGACCTTCTCTTTCACCCACTGTGGGCCCTCTTGTACCAGGCAACTTGCCTCTTCAGTCTCCGCGAAGATGTCTTCCGACTCCACTCTCCGCTGCACCCATTCCTCTGCCTCTGTGATTTGTTCGCAAAATGCTGCGAAAGCAGGGTTCAAAAGACCAGACACAAAACAGCGCCTCGCAGCAACAAAGCCCGATAAGCCGTCAAAGATCCACGAGCCCAAATTCATACCAGCTGATGATCCATGGACTTTCCCGGCTCCATTAATACTACCCGGTGATGATCTCAATGAAGACCCTGAGTATCCACCCCAGAGTTTCCAAGAATGGCTCGATGAAGAAGACCGCAACCCAGTGTCTACAAAACGTAAAACGGTATATGTAGTCACTGCGCCGGACATCGAGGATGAAGTTGAGTTCATGCGGGCATGGGAGAATCGTCTTGATGACGGACATCATGTCACTAAACCATCACCTAAGGCGATCCTCGACTACCTCCAAGCATTTTACCATGGCCTGCCTGTCAAGGCTCTATCTCGATCAGCCCCTGCTTTCACCGCATGGGATGAGGAGCCCAAGGCAAAACGAAAGTCTCGTCAGCCGAAATATGTCGCTCTGAAGTTCGGGACTGAATGCGTTCGTATCCGCATCCGCGCATCGCCAGACGGGATCTTTGGTGGTCAGCTGAATCTTGATGATCTACTCGATGCCGCTATGGCTATGTTACCCAAAGACGCATATGCACTGTTGCTTCTGGTCAATCAAGATCTCTATGAAGATGAGGATGATGAATTTGTCTGCGGCCGTGCATATGGCGCTAGCAGAGTTGCAGTTGTCTCGAGTTCGAGATACAATCCAGCATTGGACGAACATCAATCCGTTGAAAGACACCATGCCTGGCCCGCATCACACTGTGAAGGATACATTTCCACGTGCTGTACCACATCTCGATCCAACGCAAAGCGACAAAAGACATCGAAACCCAAAAGCTCAATCGAGTCCAAAGACTCCAGCTCTTTTTCATCTTCACCATTGATGGCCGCAATATCCATCTATCGAGACTTGGAAACCAGCAATCTGTCCCCATTAGCTCTTTCTACTCTCTGGTTGGGCAGAGTGTGTCGGACTGCTGCACACGAGCTCGGCCACTGTTTTGGCATCGATCATTGCATCTACTATGCCTGTGCTATGCAAGGTACAGCTTCAATTCGTGAAGATGCTCGACAACCTCCCTTTCTCTGTCCGGTGGATCTGGCCAAACTCACCCATGCAACCGGGACTACAGCAGCCCAAAGGTATAAGGCTCTCCTTGATTTTTGCGAGAGATCTTCATACAAAGAATGTCTCTTCTTTGCACCCTTCGCAGAGTGGATTCGAGGGGTGTTAAGCGCAACATCGCAATGAGCGGAATTTAATAGAAATGTTCGATACTGCCTGGAAGCGAGCCAGGCACTATCCTGCTCGTCTCCGTCTACCAAGTACATGTTTTTCATGGTGCATCGGCGACAACAGAGTCGTTTTCTCTCCACTTCGTGGCGTTCACATGTAGTTCGCCGCTTAATGCCAACAAACAGTGTTCGATGGAGTCTACTTGGTACTCCACAAGCTTAAACAGCCATCTCTATCATGTCGATCAAGCTGGAAGCAGCATCACGTCACACTTTTCAGCCCTACCCACTCATGATGGGTTTCCATCATCCTAGCGATTGATCATCCATCTGTCTGGCACGTTCAGCTGGCGAATTGCTACCTGTCCTATAATCCTGAAATCATACAATTTATTGAACCTACAGATGCCAAGCAACTTCCAACTGTAGACCGCAATACATGACCCCAAATACACTTGAGAGGCTATGAGATAGTTTCGGTCCGGCAAACTCCAAAATTAGTTTTCTTCTTGCCGGAAAACAATGTTTGATGGTTTCCCCACAACTTTAGCTCTTATCTGCCAATCGCCACAGACCGCCCTATAGACCGCCCTATATTCTGCCCTCCATAGCCGCATTACAGACCGTCTTTATGTAGAAAAGCCAGCAGTATACTGACCGCCTTATAATATAGCTTCTCGTCCACCGCACCTTCTTCCTCTTTTTCTCTTGTCCCCACGACGCGTCGCACTTCACCCTCACACTTTTCACCCGCAAAAATGGCGACCCCCGTGGATGCAAAGCTTCTCAAGAAGACCAAGTTCCCTCCTGAGTTTAATCAGAAGGTGGACATGACCAAGGTAAACATCGAGGTCATGAAGAAGTGAGTGATAGCCCCAGCTTTTGATGACGCCAAGGGTCGAGAGGCTGACCCAGGAGTGCTGTAGATGGATCACCAAGCGCATCTCCGATATCCTCGGCAATGATGATGATGTTGTTGTTGAGCTGTGCTCCAACCTGCTTGAGGGATCTCGCTATGTATGGTGTCTTCTCTGCGGGCTTGACGCGATATCTTGATCTCCATGAGATGTACTCCTGCTAACGTTGGGACTTGCCGCCAAATAGCCGGATATCAAAGCTCTTCAAATCCAGCTTACGGGATTCCTCGACAAGGACACCCCTAAGTTTTGCAAGGAGCTGTGGTCCCTCTGCCTCAGTGGCCAAGAAAACCCTCAGGGTGTTCCAAAGGAGCTCCTAGAAGCCAAGAAGCTGGAGCTTATGCAAGAGAAGGTGATAAAGACGAACAACTTACCAGTCTTTGCAAGTGGAGCTGTTTCTGACCGATTGTGTCTATAGATCGAGGCCGAAAAAGCTGCCGAAGCTGCTCGGCGGGAGAGAGAAGAGGAGCGCCTCCGAGAGCGCGAGTTGAATGACATGAGACGCCGAGAGCGTGCTGAACGAGGCGAGCGCAACTTTGGGAACTTTAGAGGAAGAGACCGTTACAATCGACGCCGGTCACGCTCTCCGCTTCCTCAATACGGCCGAACTCGCTATCGTGAATCCCCTCCTCGCCGTGACTCGTTCCAGTTCCCTTTAGATCGTCCAGATCGCACTCCTTCACGTTCCCCTCCTCGATTTGTTCGTCCAGATCGCACTCCTCCCCGCGTGCGTTCTTCTTCGCGTTCCCCTCCTCGATTCATTCGTCCAGATCGCACTCCTACTCGCACCCCTCCTCGCTTCCATCGTCCATCTCGCTCTCCTCCTAACGCTCGGTCTCCTTCTCGCTCTCCTCCTCGCTTCCGTCGTCCGTCTCGCACTCCTCCTCCCGTCCGCTCCTCTTCTCGTTCCCCTCCTCGCCGCTCTCGCAGCCAATCTCCAGAGCGGAAGGAGAACAGACCTTGTACGGACCCCAGTGATCGAGACAGATCCATCCCCTCCTCTCCCCACTCATGCACCTCACTCACCTCCTTCCAGAAGAACTGCCAACGGATCGCATACGAGTTCCGATTTCCTCGCGAGGAGCGGCCTCGAAAGCGATCTTTGGAAAGATACGTCCCCCGCGCTCTTCGAAGAAACGTCGAGCGACTGCCTCAGTGCCAGCAAAAGATGGCTGGTGACGACGAGAAGACCTCCGGGCATGAACAGCCCGAGCAGCTCAACCAACAGGCGCCTGCTCCAGGCGATGCTCCGGCGGGAGCAAATGACGGGGCCCGACCTACCACCCCCGTTGACAAGATTCTGGCCGAGATCCCGCCGGTAAGTGATTGAAGTAACCCCAAAGCAGGGGCTAAAAGAAACATGTTCCCATCTCATTGTTGTCTCTGCTGAACCCCGATTTCACTTCATATCTGTTACCCCGAGACAATGATTTCCAGATCTCATATAACTGACACAATCATCAAACTAGACCCCCATGGCCCCGAAGAGGGTGTTTCGTTGGCCACGTAAGCGTGGCGACCCCCTTCGCTACATCCTAGAGGGGCCCGATTGACGGCCTCTCCTTCCTACCACCCGCAAGCCAATCAGCGACATTGGCTTGGACGACGTTCAGCCTTGTCCCCGGGTGGACTCTTAGTTGTGTTGGAGTAGGATCAACCTCTCCACTTAGGGATCTCAATTAATCAATTGAGACGGCCATCTTTCAATCTATCTAAGAACATCATAGCAGTATGAGATGTAAACATCAGAAGTTCTTGTAGAAGAACCGAACATGAGAAATAGTATGTCCTAGCAAAGAAGCCAATAGGATCTAAAGGAATGTACTCCATTGAAGGGAATGATGGTAATAACAGGTCTTCACAGCTACCTAGGTATGACAAGTAATCATACAAGTAATCTTTATCCGGCTCACCCAACGCAGCAATATCATCCACAGTCTGGGCCACAGTACGGCGGTCGATCGCGGCCAATTCCCAAAGACTTCTGATGAGCTTTGTGTTTTCTATTATTCAAGTCAGAAGAGAGCTTTTCTTTAACCTAATGATTCTCTGTAATCTAGGTCACAGGGTAGTATGCCTGGTAACTAATATAGTAGTAGTTCACAAGTTAGAATCAAGACCTCGGAGAAAAGGTCTAGCTAGGTATGCTCTATGAATCCTCTCTTTCCTTCCCTGATGTCTTTCGAATCATTTTCCTAGATAGCTTAGGCAGTATCTCCCGATTCATCTTTTGAAGTATGATTAATAAGACGGTTTTGAAGTCGGGTCGGGGTTTCAAACTTGCAGGATCCTACTGGTTCAGGTAGTTTGCTGGCATCTAAAGGTAGTTTTTGTGATTTGGCCGCTATCAGCAGACGTAGTTACAGTTAATGCGGCGAGTCTAAAGTCAAAGAAAAAAAACAAGGGCCAAGTTTGAATCTCCCACGGCAGATTAGAATTATAATTAAATATCTACAGACAGGAGCGACAGAGAGTCACTGAACAGATCACCACAGGGAAGGAGGTTGTTAGGGGTAAACCTGCAGATGGCTGCAGGGCCACGCCAGTACATAGGGTGTCAAAGGGTCATCTTGGCATAAGAAAAGTGCAAGGACAGTGTGTGTGGAAGAGGGGGTATAAGAATCTCTTCAGATGTTTCCACGAGGCATGTAGCTGCTTACTCGCAGCCGCAGACGGTGTGGTAAACGGTGACGGTCTCAGTCCAGGAGCTGGATGACCAGCCGGAGCCGGAGCCGGTAGGGGCAGCAGTAGTAGCGGGGGCACCGCTAGAGGCAGAGCCAGAACCGGACGAGCCATTGCCAGACGATCCAGAGCCGGGCTGCGAGCTACCAGTAGGGGAGGCACCAGTAGGAGCAGTCTCACAAGGAGTGGAGGAAGCACCGTTACCGGAGCCGGACGAGCCATTGCCAGATGAGCCAGAGCCGGACGAGCCAGAGCCAGAGCCGGACGAGCTAGAGCCAGAGCCGGACGAGCCAGAGCCAGACGAACCAGAGCCAGATGAGCCAGAGCCGGATGAACCAGAGCCAGATGAGCCAGAGCCGGTCGATCCGCTACCAGTAGCAGCAGGGCCGCCAGGAATGATAGTCGAAGTAACAACGGGGATGGTCTCGGTATCGCAAGGAGTAGACGAGGCACCGTTACCGCCAGCAGGGCCAGTAACAGCAGGACCAGAGGGAATAGTCACAGAGCCGGATGGAACGCCGCCGGAGGGAAGGGAGCCGGTAGGGACAGAGCCGGAGGGGATAGCACCGGAGCCCTCGGGGCCGCCGGGGATGATGGACGAGGAGACGACGGGGATGGTCTCGGTATCACAGGGGGTGGACGAGGCACCGTTGCCAGGGACGCCACCAGCAGGGCCGGTAGGAGCAGGGCCAGAGGGAACGGAGACGGAGACAGAGCCGGCAGGGCCAGTAGGGACACCACCGGAAGGAATGCTGACGGAGGGAACAGAGACAGTGGGGACAGAGCCGGAGCCGGAGGGGGAGGGAATCAGACGAGTGCTGGAGACACCGGTGGGGGTAGCAGATGGCAGGCTGGGGACGGAGGAAGAGGGAGCGGGAGCACCGGGGATGCTGCAGCCAGTGAACCACTCGATGATGATGAGCTGAATGCTGACGCTGATGTCAATGCCAGTGCAGCCACCGAGGAAGGCAGCCAGCTCGGCACGAGCCTCCCAGGAGAGAACGGCCAGGCTCTCACCACCAGCAATGAGGCCAAGAGCACTGCGGAGGTTGATGCTCAGGGAAGCAATGACAGTCTCGGTCAGGAAGCCAGTGATATCGACGAAGAGGCCGCTAACAAGATCGACAGAGGCCTCGGCGGAGGCAGAAATGGACAGCCAGAGCAGGACAACGGCCTTCAGCTCGACTCCGAGAGAGCAGCTGGAGCCGGACAGCCAGACAGCGAGGGCGGTGCGAACGTCAACATCGAGGGAGGCGGCGAGCTTGCCAGCAGCGCAAGCCTCGAGGGCAACGAGGATATCGGCGTCAATGTCGACGGCGAGCTTGGTGTTCAGGAAAGCAGCGAGGGAAGCCTGGGCGTGGACGGAGAGAGCACCGGCCTCCTCGACGTAAGCACCGATGGAGGCACCGACGGAGATGGCAGACAGAGCAGTGTCGGCGATAGCACCGATCTCGATGAGGCCGCTGGCGTGGGTACCGTGGCACCAGCCGAGGATGGAGGCCTTCAGAGCAGCCTCGAGAGGGCAGTCGGAGGCGTTAAGCCAAGCAACGAGGGAAGCCTTGACATCAGCCTCCAAGCTGGCAATAACACCGCCGGCAGCACAAACGCTGAGACCGGCCTGGATGTGGGCACCAAGGTCAACGTGAATATCAAGGAAAGCAGAAAGAGAAGCTTGAGCGGAGGCGCTCAGAACGAGAGTCGAGGAGAGCTCGGTGGAAGAGAAGATACCATCGATGGTGACATAGATGGACTCCTTGGCAGCGATGTCGGCGCAGGTAGGGATATAGACCGACAGGGCAGCAATAACCTCGGCGTCCAAGGTAGCAGAGCCGGAGCCCTCACACCAAGAGATCAGGGAGGTCTTCAGGGATCCTGAAATGTGGGTCTGGCCAGCCAGCCACGCCTTCAGTTGAGCACGAGCACTGGCGTGAATAACACCAGCAGTGCATCCCAGAGCACCTCCCTCGAGAGCAGCAGCAGCGTGAGCGCTCAGGCCAGCCAGGATGGAGGTGGAACCGTGAACGCCCACGCCGAGCAGGGAGTCGACCAGTCCAATGACATCGGTGGCAGCATCACCGAGGAGGTCGACAAGGAGACCGAAAGTACGGCGCTCAACGGCGACTTCGGCAGGATAAGCGAGAGCAGAGCTCGCCAGAGTGGCGAGCAAGATAAGGTCGGAACGCATAGTTGATGATCAATGGGTTCGAGTTCGAGAGGGTATCAAGATTGAGATAGCGAGTGTATAGCAACAATGGCTAAGAGAGTTGTAGTATAAACGGATGGAACGGGAATTGATATCCCAAAAAAAGTCGGAAAAAGGAAAAGAAGAAGAATAGAAAAGCGATTGTGCAGGAACGGACCAGAAGCCGTCCTTTGAAGCAATTAGCGAGAGACTGGTGAAGATGGGAGAGAATAAAGAAGCCGTACCAGGCGAAGATCCTCGATGTTTATATACCCCTGGATCATGGATCAGGGATCACTGAAAGATCCAATGACTCGGATATCCCTGATCATTGATCAGCCATGGCCGGGTGATAGTCAGGCACTGTTGACTCCGTAGCAAAGAATAGCACACCCTGAGACGCCTAGTGGCTCTCCACTTTCTTTTTTTTCTTGCCTTTCACAACGCCGCGATCCATCGGAACCAGATGGGCCATGTCCTGAAGGGGAATAGACCCAGAGTCTGGAGCCCTGCAGTCTGCACAAGTTGGTTACCCCGGTCTCGAAAGTGAAAAGGCCCTCAGTCCACAATTCGAGCTATCCAATGTTCCATGTCCACTGATCCACCTCAGAGGACGCCCCCTCGGGCCCCTCCCCCTTGGCCTTAGCCTCACAGATATCGGGGAGGAGAGTTTTGGATCTGTTGCCAGGCTGGGTGGAGCGAGGCTCGTCGCAACTCGCCAGTGAGCGATCACCACGGGCAGGCTGGTTACAGCATGGGTGGGAACATCTGCAGCCGCTCGTGCCGTCCAGGTATGGCAAAGCAAGTCAGATGGACGGGACGATCAATTGCGATTGCCATACCGACTGCGATACCGAAATCTCCCCCAAGATTGGCTGCTGATTGAGTGGTTGCCCAAGCCCGATTGATGGTCTGCGGTCCTAGCGAAGAAGGGGGCTTCAATTATTCAAGCCCGTTTTGAGCCAGCCAAGCCTCGGCCATCCATTTTGCGGTCAAAATTCAGTCCGGAGTATTGACAAAGGCACGAGAGCTCGGCTAGGCGGGTCTCTCCTGCCAAGTCCCAAGAGGGTAGGCATCGCGAGGATCCTAGCATGGTTGACGGGCGAGGCCGCGAGAAGCAACAGGGCTTGCATGGCGATGGAGCGTTGTGCATGTAATGTGGTCATGGTGGGCTGGCCATGCCCGAACTATGGCCGGCCTAAGCCCAGTTTGACCCAGCTTAAATCCAGTTAAATCCAGCTAAATCCAGCTAAACCCAGGGGGATCCAGGGGAAACGATCGTCAGGACCCACACAACGGTTGACCCGAAAGTACGGAGCAATTTATGGTGCGACTGTTGTGACTGTTGTGTATGGCTGTATGCCCCTTTTTGAGTTTGGGGGGGGGGGGGGGGGGGTTTAGCCCTTTAGCCTTGGAGCTCTGCTGGTTCGAAGTTGGAGTAAGTATCACTACTATCAACAGAGTCAGGCTTATTCGCGGAGGTACTAACTGTTTACAATTTCCAAGGCACTTTCTGCAGAGCAGAGAATGGGGCAATTTTCTCCGAATTGATTCGGAGTCGTCCGTTGCGAACGAGTCCGATGTACAGTAAGTACTTTTGTCCCTCGGTATTATTATGCTTGTGTGTCTCTGTATCTCTTTGCCAAACCCCGCGGATTGCCGGATTGACATTCGGGTCAGGCACCAGGCACGCAGTGCATGCAATGCACGGCCTAAACGCTATTCGGCATAGGGTGACCCAAGTCCTCAACTGGCTTTCACAATGTTTTAATTCCGCTAGGCCACATACAAACAGCACAAAAAGAGACATGTCCAAGTTCCAACTATTTGGTCATAGAGCCCAGCAGCAATATTAACTTTGGTGGCTCAACATAAGTATTCTTAGTATTTGTCCTTCGGCTTGGTTTGCTGTTCGGGTTCTGAAACGTCCTATTGATCTTGGGGTTAAACCCAAAGCGGAACAAGGGAGGATAGGGAGAGGAACCCATGGTCGAGTAGGATGGAGTGCCCAAGGTTCAATGATTGTTTGTTTGTGTTTCTATTTTCTACTCCATGTGTATCGCGCCATGCGACAGATGCAGAAGATTCTCGGAAGGATAGACTAATAGTGAATATGCTGCAGCTGTCGGGATATTCCAGCGACCAAATCTACGGCGCGCATACTACAGTATGCTGCATCACCCTTTCTAGGCTGGTCTGAAAAGCAGGCTCCCTTAATCACTCTACAGTCTACATGCTTTTTTTTTTTTTTTGCGTTGGCCTCGAGAGTCAAAACTCGTTGCTTGTTATTCAAATTATAAAACTGCACTCGACCACCGCCCAAGTCACAACAATAGTAATCAATGGTGAAGTAGCCATATCCTCAAAAATTCGTACTCTGTACGGAGTACGGAGTAGTTCTCGCAGAAAGGACTCCACTCACAAAAAGGAATCGGTGTCGCAGCTGTGCAAATGGTACCCATAGGAGAGGAGAACAGCACCTGAATAGCCAACCAGGTAAACAAGCTAAGTCACAGAGTATTATGTACTCCGTACTGTATTCAAAATTGGGGCCACTAGGTAGTCCAGGCCCCCGCCGATGGCCAGGGGCAGGGGCCAGGGGGTCCTGTTACCCGGATCTTCCACTCGGCGGGCCTCGGCGAGGGTTTGATTGAAGCTGGTAACTGGTTAGGCAGAATACGGGGTAGTGCTACTCGGAAAAGCAGGGCCAATTCTAATCTTTTTGACTCTCTTCAGGAACCAGCTGCGACCCGGGCGTGTTCAGGCGTTGACTAACTTGACTAAGTCACTAACTTAAACACCCTTTTAAGCTTCTTCCACTCGGCCCAGTTGGCTTCTTACTGGACTCCACAAACTACCTGTGCTCGAATGAAACTAGTGCGCCGCCACAGGTGCAGCAGGCTGCAGCAGCAGCACCCTTCGGATGGAGAACCGGTTCGTTTGAACCAAGAGCCAAGAGGGGTGTGCCCGGGAAAGGGATCCAGTTCGGGGTTCGGGAGGCGGTCTTGAGGCGATCGCGGTTTCAGGGCTATCCATCGTTCCAAACCTTGGTCGTCCATGGGCTCACAGACATATCGCGACGTGCACCGTCGCAGATATAGTGCTAGAGTGAGCTTATTTACTCCGCGAGGTTCGTTCACATTCATCAAGGTTCGTGATGTGAACTAAAAAAAGAAACATTTCGATCGATCGTTGTCTGGTGTTGTTCTTGTGACGGAGTCTAATCCAATGCCGATGCTGTAACTCCGAACCTCGCTGAACATCCGAACAGTCTTTTTTTTCTTTTTTTTTCCCTCCTTCTTTTCCTGGTCAGATTATTATTGCGAGGAGTCTGATTTCCAACACGTCAACTTGGCCTTGGTGGGGACATACAGCTGCAAAGGGTTGCTCCGAGCTCAACTTTGGTTGCAACTTGCAGCTAAGCCCATGATGTCGTATCTTCCGCGACGCCCTGCGGTCGCTATCCGATTCCAGGGTCAAATTCCTTATTTCGGGCTAGTTCAGGAAGAAATTTGCCATTTACCCTTTACTACTACTGACTTCCTCTTTTCTTTCCTGGGCCATCTTGTATATTTCAGGTCTAGAGGCGAGATGATTGCAAAATTAATCTGATGGTCTTGTCTGTTGATTCACCGCTAGTATCCCTCACATGGAAACTTCCTCAAAAATCATTCACGCTAGTAAATACCTTATCTACATATACTCCGTACTGACAATCCTACAGTAAATCTTCACAACCGCCTGGTCTTTGCTTAAATCTTATCTCGTCGTAAAAAAGCAACACTGCAAATCAGGCACGAATGCCCTACCTCGGCCATCCGACCGAGTCACCGGGGATCGAACGGATCACAAAAATCAATTTTTTTTTCTCTTGATTTGCGAAGTGGATCTTTGCACGGCATCACATTAAATCATCTCTCGCCCGAAATTTCCTCCAAGGAAGGTTCGCATCGTGGTAGGCGTTACTTCTAGTACTTGGTGTTTGTCCAAAGCATACCTATTTTATGATTTGATATGCAGTCATGCAATGCAATGCGTACGCGTCGGGTTCATTTTCGCATGAGAACGAGGGAAATCATGTAGGAAATTCTCCTTCCAAAATTGGAGAGCTCATATGCAAGTTGAGTAATGGAAATACTTAGATAATCCTACCTTGGGCATGACTCTTATTTGCGGTTATCATAGCCGATAGGTGCAGGTTGTTAGAGGCCATCCAATTGACTTTCGAGTTCTTAGGCCACTATTGGAATACAAAAGTTCAATTACGGAGCATGTACTTCTTCCATGGCACAAGCCGGTTAGGCCATAGGTTGAATTGTAGGTTGACTTTGCTTCCAAGCTTTGTAATTGCCTACCTACTTACTCCCGAGCGGTTCCTAGATCACAATTTGCACCCTCGTCGTTTGCACCCTCGTCGTTTGCACCCTCGTCGTTTGCACTTTGTACAAGGTCTGGGAGTATGATCAGCCCTGTAGGAAATATTGATTACGGAGAATCTTGGCCATATAGGTACTGATCTAATCTCGAATGACATGGCGGTCTGTTTGATCTTTGATTAGGTACAACCTAGAGTTTTGAGATGGTGCGCCGTTGGAAGGTTTCCACCCACTCACAAATGCATGCCGGAGAGCTGGAGATATATATCGGGGATCGCCTCTACTGCAGTCTGCCCGCCAACGGGTGATACATCTACCCGTGTATCGCCCCATAGAGTCGTTACACAAAGAAGATACTTAATCAAACGCAGAAACTATAGGAAAATACAATTGTATCTGGAGGTTATGATAGCATCTACCTAACTCAACCTTGGAAGGCGGTCTCGGTAGATGGGTACCTACTGGTCGAGGTGACTGGCAGTGATTCAAGCTTCAGATGATAATCTGTCCACCTAGTTAGGTTTACCTGTATTAGGCGACAGGTACGCCAGGGATACTGAACATACTACGTGAGCACGACTGCAACTCACAAATATCTATAGATCTTGTAGAACTTACTATTGACCATCACAAAAGGTGCAACTCTTGATCTGCTCTCGAGTATACACGTCCATCGAGGCATTCTTTGTTGTGGCTGTCGCTATGGCAACATTCCATCACGTGACCATAAAGCGCGCTGGTTCACAACTCGCGATGGATCCTCGGGTCGAGATGAGTGGACTTTCCCTTTTTGAATAACAACAAACATCCGACAACTTCGGGCCACCCCGAGGCCAGCATTGATACGCGACTTCAATGTAGGGCTTATCTCGCCATGGCCTCTCCGAATTCCCTCTCGTCCGCCTACAACAACGCACTGTATCAACAATCGACCCGACCGATGTCCCGATCCACAGTTTCACGTTCTGGTTCCAGACGGGCCTCTCCAGCACTCCAATACCCCGAGGCAAAACCATCCATCTCAAGACATTACACTGGGGACAGCTCCGATGATGAGGTTCCAGAACCAAAGTTCAGCGCCTCGGTGAAAGCGCTTCTAGATGGAGACGGTTTGGGGTCGTCGCCACATCTGCACAAAGGTCAACAACAGCACCAATACCAACCCCAACCATCTTCGTCATATGAGCGGCGCTCAGCACGACAACACAGCCAATCGCCGCGAAATGCTTCACCACATGATCGGTCCAATGGAAGTCCTGCGCCTCGGGTTGTTCGAATTGGTGCTATCTCGTCCTCCTCGAGATTCTCCCGCGAAGGCTCCCCGCTTTCAAATAGCCAGAGTGCCGAATCCGAAGCTCAAGACCGGCCCAATGACTTTATCACACCCGCTCCGCGACCGCGGAGTGTCCGAATCAATGCCTCGCGGAGCGATACCCGCTCCCCATCATCCATTTCGCCCTCGCTGAAACGGTCAACGGAACGTCAACCAGCCGAGGAATATGGTAGTGGTGATCGGTCCGACAGTGAGCGAAAATCGCGTTACGATGACGATCCTATTTCGCGAATCGGTACTTCATCGGTCTTGCGCGGCCGCACTGGAGAGGATGTCGCACCGCAAAGTTCCCTGCGAGTGAAGCGAGTTGGGCGACTCACTGGTACATTCTTGAATGGACCTGCACGGCGAGGCGTCCTGCGTCGACAAAGTGAAGAAAATAACGAAGATAATTACCTGCTGAACGAGGGCATCATTCGTGAGCACGACGAGCCGCAAGATGTCAATGCTGAATACCGTTATCAGTCTCGAGCCTCAGCGAAACCATCATCACCTAAGGTATCCTGGGCAGACCCTAGCCCTTCCCATGATAATGATGGACAAGACCAACTACCACATCGCCCCCGCCCAGATCGACCCGTGAGCCGGGCGAGCGGAGAGGGGCTTTTCTCGCGATCCTCCTCACCAAAATCCTATGTATCGCAGTCCAAGTCCACGCCGGGGTCCTCAGAAGTGTCTTCCAAGTCGTCGAGTGGGAAAGAGCAACCTGCCTACAAGGTACCGTCACTACCACCACCATTGCCCTCCTTGAGGGATCAAGAGAATGAACCTCCGCCAACCTTCAAGCGCGCCAAACCACAGGGCCTCAGTTTGCTGGATAAGCCCGAGAAGATTTCTGTCATATACGACACGGACAAGAAGGATGCTGCAGCAGAGACCCCGGTAGGCAATTCTCCTCGGAAGATTCTTGCGAGTCGAAGCAACAACACTCCGCACCGGCCGGCTCCTCCGCCTCCGAAAATGTCGGTTCTCGAAACCGCCACTGCTACTGGTGGTGCTTCTACATCGCAATCTCGAAAGAAGCGAACCCAGGTTTCGATCAACCACAAGCACTTCACCCGCCTTGACTGTATTGGTCGCGGTGGAAGCTCCCGTGTGTATCGTGTCATGGCCGAGAATTATAAGATCTTTGCCCTCAAGCGGGTGAACCTGGAAGACGTCGATCCCCTGACTTTGACTGGGTACAAGGGCGAGATTGACCTTTTGAAGAAGCTCGAGAATGTGGATCGGGTGGTGCGTCTTTTTGACTGGGAACTCAACCTGGATAAACATTGCCTCAGTGTTCTGATGGAGATTGGTGAATCGGATCTGGAGAAGATTCTCACCTACCGTCTCAATGCCGAGGATGCTGTGTTCGATATCAATTTCACCCGATTTTACTGGAAGGAGATGCTCGAGTGTGTCCAAGCAGTCCACAACTACAATATCGTCCACTCCGATCTGAAGCCAGCCAACTTCTTGATGGTTCAGGGTCGGTTGAAATTGATTGACTTTGGCATTGCCAACGCTATTCAAGATAACACCGTCAATGTCCATCGGGAGCAACAAGTTGGCACACCCAACTACATGTCTCCAGAGGCTCTGGTCGATTCTAATGCTTCACTGGGCTTACCAGCAAGTGTGGGCAAGATGATGAAACTAGGCAAACCCAGCGATGTGTGGAGTTTGGGCTGCATTCTGTACAAGATGGTGTACGGCCAGCCGCCTTTCGCCAAGATCGCCAAATACTACGAGCGGATCATGGCAATTCCCAACCCCCGTGTCCAAATCGATTTCCCCACGCATGGTGTCGGTGGTGTTCCGGTACCTCCAGGGTTGATCAAGACCCTGAAGCGATGCCTTCAGCGCGATCAGACTCTTCGCCCAACCATTGAAGAAATGCTTGGCCCCCGGGATCCTTTCTTGCACCCCGATGCCCAACTTGATGGTGCCGTGCCTGTCACACAGGACATGCTGGGCCGCATTTTGGCCAACGTTGTCAACCACTGCAAAGTACGCGGCATCCCTAAAGAAGAGGAGCTAGCTGCATGGCCTGCTGGGTTCTTTGCAAAAATAAAAGCAGCACTTGAAGAAGAAAATTCTTGATGTGCTCGGGCGGTCCTTTTACATACTCTCCTTTGTTCTTATACCTCCTCTGTTCATTTCATCCCGACTTGTTACTACGACCTCATGACCGGTGTTTAATGGTGTTGCCTCTGTTGATTCTTGCCCCTCCACAAATTCTGCGTTGTCTCTTGTCTAGAGCTATCTCATGGTTGATCTGACTGACATCTATTTGACTGCTTTACTTTTCTTTCCATTCACGTTCTATTCCTTGCATCCCTTTTGCAAGTTTTGGTATTGAACCATCCGCCTAACCAATTGGTGGTACACGGCGATCTTCTCTTTCGGAGTTCCATAAGCGCTGCTCGTGGATTTTAACTTCTTCATGTATATGACTTTCCTTTCATTCCTTTTTCGGTCCTCTTGCATTGATTGGCATGTTTGAGTCAAGCATTGGGGGTTTCTCGGAGTTTCGAACACTTGGCTCCTGTTTTGGTGACCGAGTTTAATTTGATCAATTTTTTCTTCTCTCGCTATACAACAGTCTCTCATCAACCCGAAAACCCTGCAACCTGAGGTATCTGACTACTCCGTAATATCGTCCAGGCTACCAGTGCACACACAGGGAGCCTTTCTTTTATTGTGGGTAAAACTTAAATTCATCATGAACTCATTTTTTGGTGTGCATGTAGCTAAGCTCATCTAGTTAAATACACCTCCAAAAAGGTCGAGCATGCAAGGTAGAATACTTTTTCGTGAAAGAACCAAGACAACATTGTATGCGCCAGAAACACCAAAGAGCAGTTCTCTATCAACCATATGAACCGCGGAAAAAACCAATCACAGTAATGCCTGGAGCATGGGTGGTATCGAAGACAGACGGGACATCTGCCAGGAATGAGGAATAAATAGTGGCGGCCTTGTGAAGCAGGCTTTAAACGAGGAGCACACTTTACGGCCAAGTTAGTATGAAGATCAAGTCATGAAGATAGGAATATCACTTACGCGTTGACACAGCCGTCGTTCTCGGGCACGTTCGTAATCTGGGCCCATTTACCCCAGACAACCTTACCGGTGGTGGTAACGAGACCCAGCTCGGAGACGTTGACCTCGATGATGGTACCCTTGGTCAAGACACCCAACTGAGTGAAAAGAGGGTTGTTGGGGTTCTTCTTGACGGAGAGGATGGGCAGCTGGACGGTCACACCGAGTTCGGGGCTAGTAAAAAGAAGGATACATGTTAGCATCGTTGCCCAAGTTCAATCCAAAAGAGGGCTGTCATAATGGAGAAGGGCTGTCTTCTCCCTTCTCCATATGTTGCACGACTGCTCCAAACAGACAAGAGAATGAAACATACTGAGTGACGTTGGCCTTCTTGTAACGGAGACCCATGGGACGAATGAACCGCTCGTACTTGACAGGCCGACGAGTGAAGTCGTTACCGACGAAAGTAGGCTTGGTGATCATACGCTTCCAAGACTTCTTGTGGGTCTTCTTTCCGGTGTTGACAACCTTGAACATCTCCTCCTCACTAATACCCTTAACCTTAGGCAGAGGCACGGCAAACTTGGCCGCCTTCTCCGCGCGCTTATCCTTGATAGCACTGGACAAGGCCTTGGCGTTGGTGGCTTGGGATCGGTCGAGCAGGTACTGGGGCAGGGGAGTCTTGGACGGCTCGTCGGGAGCAGCGGACTTGACATTCTTCTCCTCCTGGGCCTTGATGCGCTTCTTCATCTGAATCTTCTCCTTGTGGCGCTTCTGCTGGTACAGCTTGGCCCTCAGACCGCGCAGGTTCTGGGCATCGTAGGACTGCTTGTGGCCCTCACGAGCCTGGCGCTTGCGGACACGCTCATCGTGATCCAGCCGCTTACCGTGCTGCTTCTGCCAGCGCTCGATGTACCTAAAGGGAATGTGTTAGTCTGGGAGGTGGGAATATCGGGGCGATTTTGGGCGGGGGTGCGACGAACTCGTTCTGAGGCTGTAGGTGGGAAAATTTCGTTAGCTAATTCCGCTCCAACAGAGATCGGGAGGCGTGAGGCGTTGAGACATACCATGATGAACGAAAAATGAGCACAAGTGTTGGGATACTAGAAGATGGGGTTGACCTGCAAGATCTAATCGCAGACCGAAAAAGTTGTTTCTGCGGCAAAGATAGCAGATCATGTGATCTCCTTATCAACCAGCCCTCAGTACCTAGAGGTACGGAGTACGCTATGACTGATTGCCACACATATCACAAAACGATTTTATGGACAGGTTGATGAAAATAAAGAATTAATAAACGAATACCCATAAGTTTCCCAAATTGATTCGTAGTCAATAACTACTAAATTATTGTTCGTTG
This sequence comes from Penicillium goetzii, assembly GCA_037043885.1. Lineage (NCBI taxonomy): Eukaryota > Fungi > Ascomycota > Eurotiomycetes > Eurotiales > Aspergillaceae > Penicillium > Penicillium goetzii. The sequence goes on from JAWLST010000039.1 coordinate 229,989, forward strand.
GTTTGTGAGTGACTGGTCTTTTCGAGTAAACAGACACGTGATCCTACGGGGAGCCATGCGGCCACAAGCGCAGTTGATGATTTTCTCGAGGAAACGGAGAAGCCGCTCTTGCAATTAACTCGGCCACCAAGGAACCATTGATTTCCCGCCATTCGCTCTACGCAACGGGAAACGGTTCTTTCAAGATGTTCTCACGCTCAGTATTCCGGAGTCTCGCCGCTGACTTGCGGTGGTCGGCTCCGTCCTCTATTTCGTCTGCAGCTCCCCTTCGGCAACGAGCTTGCTTGCACCAAACCGCCCTGCTCCGAACACAGCAACAAGAGACCCAGACTCAACCCTCTTCCTCAACCCCCGAATCACCATTGAGTGCCACTCCTCGTGCCCAAACCTCCCAGCCCGAGACTCAGAATGCACCCAAGGTGCCTTCCTTCGACCCATCCAGCCCTTCCTCCATCCCTCAAACCCGCGCCGATGTTCCAATTGCCAAACAACCAGTCGCACCGACCTTTGATTCTCCCCTCGAAGTGACCAAGTCCCTTATGTCGCGCCTCCCGCACTTGGTGGGCCAATCGCCACACTATGTTGTTGCGGAGCTGCACGCCCGCCCTTACCTCTTGACAGAGGGTGATCACGTTCGCCTTCCTTTCCTCATGCCCAAGGTCAAGGCCGGAGACATTCTCCGATTCAACCGAGCGAGCGCTCTCGGATCGCGCGATTTCACAATGAAGGGTTCGCCGCACCTCGATGAACGCCTGTTCGAGTGCCGAGTCCGCGTGACGGGTGTCGAGTCGGAGCCCATGCGCATCAAGGAGAAGACGAAGCGGAGACAGCGACACACCAAGCAGGCCCGGAGCAAGCACCGCTATACGATTATGCGGGTGATGGAAGTTCGGGTGAAGACTCCCGAGGAGTTGTTGGAAGAGGGCGCCGTTGTCGTTGAGGATAGCGAGGATACACCTAAAATCGAGGCTCGGTCATGATATGATGGAGGTGATTCGTGGGGAGAAACAAAACCATGCATGACCGAAAAGGTGTTCTCCTGCGGCGCTCCGGGTGCGAATTGTGATTTGCCAGGATGTGTGTGATGCATTCTTATCTTGCATCATGCTTTTGTACAGATAGATGGGATTTTTTGGGGCTGATCTCTTGTGCATTGTATTCTATATCTATTTTCCAAATATGTCCATCGAGAATGGAAACTTTCGATTTTTTTGCCTATGACAGGATTCGGTGCTATGCTCCAGGGGTGATTGCCTGCGCCAAAGTCATTGACTGCTGATGAGCCGTGGAATGGATGGAGAGGCAATGCCATCAATGGTACACATCCTTATAGCACCATACATGCATGCGCTGCTATCAATGACGACTGTGGAATCATTCATTTGTCCTTTATGTACGACGAGTGTTCATTCTGGATACCCTACAATGATCTATTGCATCGAAACAACGCTTGTTTGTATTGCTATTGTTTCCTTGGGGTATCACGTATTTTGAAACTCAATCTAATTGACCAGATGGAATGACCAGCCTGCCTAGGCAAACGATTCAGGCCGAGGAATGTGCCTTTCGGAATCTCCAACCGATTCCTCGAGGATCCCTTCAATGGTATCCATCTCCTGGAGCGACGACTCACGCCTATGTTGCGGACTCGGCTGGGAGGTGGGAGACGTAAAAGATGTAGGAGACCCTAAAGAATCTAGAGAATTCTCTTCATCTTTCTGTGACAGCCGACCAGACAGAGAGCCTCTTTGAGGAAGATCGAAAGAAGCGCTGTCTCTTTCGTGGATGCTGTTGACAGAGCTGCCGTATAATAACCTGAGAAGGGGTCGGAGGGTTGGGAGGCATGCGCAGATAATTCCAACTGATTGTTCAATGGAGGACCAGGTCGACGGTATAACGCTGACATAGGTAGGATTGTCTAGAGTGGTGAAATCGAAGCTTGTAATCCGCAGAACGGAAACAACACAAACACTGGCCTATATTAGCAAGATATATGAGGAATGGAGAACTGGTCAGAGACTCACAATCCACCAAGTAGAAATATACCAGTAAGAATCCACTTTTGTCGCAGAGTTGTTTGTAAACGCCATGCCATTGGGTATGGAAGGCAAAGAATCAGAACGTCGAGGAGCATATTGGCAACACCATTCCATCGGAAGAAGGCGATTGCGTCAATGCACGTTCCTGGAGTTCTAGAATCCCAAATTTTAGAGATTGGCGAGCAACCGGCCATTAAAACGATCACACATGCAATATAATAGCCGATCACTAAACACCCGGATGCCCAAAGAGCCCAGCGGAATCCCCTCACAACCCCAAAGATGCGGTAGTATAAGAGGAGCAGGGATGCTTTGGTGAGAACGGCATTCGTGAAGTATAGCATCTGCGCAGCTAGGAAGCTCTGTCAGGGAATTAGTATATAGCTTGGTTTTGGTAGATCCAGGATCATGTCCATACCTTTCCCAGCCCCAAGATTTGATCGGGTAGTAGATGTGCATCATTTTGACCTAGATCATATTTTGCGATCTGTACCCATCTTATAGCTGCTAAGGCCCAGTTGATTATCTATTCCAAAAAAGAAAAATACAATTAGTCTTCCGTGCACCTCAAGTATTGGAGAAGGATTGTGTACTTACCAGCGCCCCTACAATCGTATAGTCATCCCACCAGAACCCAGCTTTAGCAGCATAGCGAGCGAAATATCGTAAAATTACTACGATAGTAGCAGGGACAATGGTGCTAATTGTCCCGACATAGATGCGCCAAGAGATGTTATCAGATGGTAGACTTTGAGTTGATGCCATGCAGTTCAATAATCCTTTGCTGCACTAACCTAACACAGGCAGCGCATCTTTTGTGGCATGGCCAGCCGTCATGTTTATATAGATTCTTATCTTGGAATTTTCGAATACATTCTACTATACGCAAATCTGGAGAAGGATCTAAATAGATCGGACCCGAGATCTCTAAGCCACCATACTGAGCCTCATACAAATCTTTCTCGCATAGCGAGGATTCGGCCGGGAAGCGGGAGCAACCGCCTTTACAGTTACGGAGGAGGGCGCGGCGCCCTTTGATCGGGTTGCCGTGTCAGCGGGCGCTTCCGGGTACGGCATTTACCCGGCCGAACGCCGGATTAGGGCGAGAATCGCCACCGTATCTTCCATCTTGGAGCAAATCGTATGTAGGATAGTTGCTTAGTGTATGAGAGTTTCTTGGTACGGCATGCTCGGGTAGATGCGTCCCAGGAAGGAGTTTGTAATGATGCCGTAGACTTGCTTTTATGCCTGCCTAATGAAGGTATCGTTTCGTCCCCATGGTGGATCGGAACCCTCCGATAGATCAAGTCAAACATCGACGGTTGAAGATGGACTCTGGGGAAGCCGCATGAGAAGATATTCCCCACTCATCCAAGCAACGGCTAAACGGCGCCACCTCTTGTCCAAATTCGGCAAATGGTTCAATGCAAATAACTGATCAAGGGACCAAAAATAGGCACCTAGGTAGATATGTTTGACTGTATGCGATCAGCTGGGTATGAAAGTAAAAGTCCCGCCTAAACGGCCCAAGTTACAAGGAAGATGAGGGCTTCTTTGACATCCAGTTCTGAAGTAATGAAATCATCGGATTAAAAAGAGATTCAATTAGTGGCCTGACTGTATGAAAATATTAAAGTAACATAACGTATCGTAAGGTCGTTGTAGAGTTGCGAATATTGATGTGATGGGGAGGGAAGACAGGATGGCAGCAACTCGAAACTCCAATTATAATATGTGACTCCATGAGTTAGACAATGATGTCTAATCCAAGCTGATGCTTACAACGTTGGATAGACTCCTTCTGCATCTCAGAGTAAAGATGAAATTCATCAGCGACACGGGTGCCCAAGCAACGTTGGAATCCATCCAGGTCCGGCTCAGCGCTCATGATAAGCTGCTTTGACTGGGAAACGTTGCCCAGATTGGAATTGAAGATGCCTCCCGCAGAAAGTGGCAAAAAGTCCTCGTAAGTGAGAGGCTCATAGGCCAGAATGTCCTGGTCTAGAAGCTCTTGAACAGCCACTGTACTTCCGAGTTTCGTCAACGCAACGCCATCCTCTGCGAGTTTTTCGCCGGTTGAGGTTACTCGGTAGTAGAAATAAGCCAGGCTCTGCTCGCGAAGTTCCGACAAGCTATCGGGGAATGCCTTGAAATGGCTTTCCAACACCTTGTCATAATCGCCTCCCTCGAGGTTGTTCTTCGCGGAGCCAACATTGACTTGGTCTAGAATCCGATCATACAGTTGACGGCCCTTTCGTGTCAAAGCATAGCCTCGCTGCTCCACTTCTCCAAAACGTGCGGTATGAGATCCTTTCACGTAGTCATCGAGTGTATCTCGGAAGTAGACCGTTTCTTCCAGCGCCTTGAAGCTTGTTTGCCGCAGAAGGATTGGGCAGTTTCGTTTTGGAGGCCCTTCGATTCGTTCTTTCGCTGGCATTCCCTTGCTCACCATGAGCTGCTGGACTAGGTCGATGTCGATTGTGCGAGGTGTTAAATGATTGACATGTGAACTTGGGAATGAGACGACGTCGGCGATAAGAGGGTGTTCAGCCTTGAGCTGCATATATTCATCGAGAGTCACCGTTGCCTTTGAATGCCAACGAAATGTTTCTAATCCGTTTGTAATAAATTCGGTGCACTCAGCCGGCGATAAAGCACCATTCTTCTCGACCACGTCTAGAAGCTCGAGAAGTCTTGGGGTGAAGATCTTTCTCTGCGCCAGCGCTTTCTGTGCCAGTTTCCGTGTCTTCTCGGTCAGAAGCTCCATCCGTAAGACTGTGGTGAAAACGCGAAATGGATGCTGGGATAATGCATCCTGTGTCTTCGGCCGAAACGCTGTAGCATGCATAGGAAAGCCAGCGAGGCTCAGGTCATAGTACCCCACGGGATACATGCCCATGACTGAAAACATGCGACGGATTGTGCTCAATTCATATGCCGTTCCCAGTCGAATGGCGCCATGTCTTTCGACTCGATGCCGTGAAGGCAAAACGTCGTCTGGATTGATCGCTTTGGCTCCTCCTAGCGTCTTACTAGCTTGAACTGCCTTTGCGTCGGCGTCCCAGACAACATCGATCAAGTCACCGTATAGTGGGACCTCACTCTTGTACATTTCTGACAAGGCATGACAAAAGTCTGCCCGTAGCGCGTTCTGATCCCAGGCCATAGCCATGTTGAGTGTTGTTTGAAGGTATTTCGATAGCTCCGATGTTAATAGATAAGAGCAAGTATGAATTTGACTATTTGATGGAAAGTTTAAGACTGCAAGTATGTGTCACCCCATTTATATGACTGCGCCGAGCAACTCTCGAATAGCCGGCTATAACCCCATTCGCCATCGCCGTTCTTATCCGCGAACTCTCGGATGCCTCCCGTCGGGGTCACTGATAAGATACTGTACCTGGTCTGGTATCACCAGGAAGGAACCGATAACAGTGTGGCTTGTTATCTTGTTTCTAATTCGGACACTCCATAATATTTGCATCGTTTACCCTCGGTATTCTCGCCTTCATGCGGGGAATACGTCGCTGATCGGATTTCTATTACGAAATGCAACCAAGAAGGTTGCGACTATGTATTACAGCATGCCTTGGCTTGGGGAATCATGGCGCTCTGCGGGGATTCCTGGTGACCTGCAAGCCAATAGGATGTAGGTCCGTTGGAAACGACCATGACCGTGCATCACTATCGCCGATAATCGCCGTATGATCCATTCTCCTTCCTATTCATAAGCTGATCGGTATTCTCTTCTTGCGCATCTGCACTGAAGGTAAGACATAGTGCATGACCTACTGCCTCATTATTCTACAGCCGTTCGCTGCATTTTTCACTCAGCTGCTAGTGGATACTGAAAAAGAACTTTTACAGAAAAATTAAATTTGTAAAACAAGACAACTTCCAATGTTCCTATCTGGCTCAGATATTGAGCAAGACGGTCAGGCTATCTCCCTCATTCATCCTTTATCTTACGTGGAGGAGATGGGCTTTTCTTCGCCAGAACAAAGTCCCGATCGAGGAGCGACAATCCTTTCGACTCACGGCCGTCGACAATTTTCACCACGGGTATCAAATTATGCTGCTTAGCCAATTCAAGATCCTCAGACCATTAATAGTCGACAATCAAGCTTTTCTTGACGCCAAAGACCGTGTCGCTTCCCAGGTACTTGCTATCACTAGAATAGAGTGTGGTGATCAACTTGGTATACTCAGGATGCATGATCATGAAATGCTAGAAGCTCTCCAACCGGACCGTCATTGGAAATCGGGTAAGCCACTGGCTTGACACACTTGAACAGATAATGTCCACGAGCATCAGTGAAGATCTTGCCACGGCAATTAGGCTCTTGACTCCCGGCGTATTCGAAATCGTATATGCCGTTGCCGTCGGTCTCCCACACGTCGATCAGTGTCTGGGGAACTGCGTTGCCGTTGGTGTCGTGAACAAAGCCACGAACAATTGTTGGTTCACCAGGAGTCCCATCAGAAGTGATAGACTCGCCATATTCGAACAAATGAGCTTCTTCATCGTGGAATGGACCTAACACGGAAGATTCTGTCGCACCGGGAACAGCGGGGTATGAGATGGCGTCGACCAGGGCTGAGATGCCTAGGATATCTGACAACAGCACAAACTCGTGACGGACATCGGTAGAAATATGGCCAACCTGTACCGACTAGTATTAAGCTCTTCAAGACAATATCACTAGGTCACATACACGAGCGAGGAATTGCCATGCTTGCCCCCATTCATCAAACTGCAAGTCCACCTCCCGGACATAGTCATGCTAGGCTTTGACAAGCTTTGTAACGAGATATCGAAGGCGAGTGTTGTCACATATAGAGTTGCTTTTGCATCACATTTTCAGTGATATTCTCGATGGTCCAGTCCAGCATTGGAGGGAGATGATCTGCAATGTTCTCTGGGGATCCAGCAGCCCAGTTGGCTTGGTGCGATCGCTAATACCATCAATTGTAGGAACACCGATGGGATCTTTGCTTTCAGTGGGGAGAGAAAGATGAGGATGATTGAAATGTTCTGTTTAATCGACCATCTTGACCCTCGATGTGTGGCTTTATGTGGTTGTTCTTGAGCCGACTCATACATTCTCATTCGAACCACTCCTAACAAAATCCACTCACTCTATACTCTATTTCGCCCGCATTCCATGTTCCCTTGATCATCGATGCAAGGAGAGGTACATTGGATGCGAGGACGAGTGTGGATACCATTTCCTACCCGACGGATCCCAGCTTCCGTCGGAACCCGGTCCATGTCGTAGATAGATGTACTCTCAAATTGTTGCTCAAAAACGTTCGATACACTATGTAAACCTGGAAAATAAGTGCCCAGATGATTTTAAATGCAAAAATAGATGCATATGGCTTGTTATATCAGGAAGAAATTTGTATTTTGACCGATATTCGGTAGCCGAAGTAGTAGATGGCATCAATAGGGCCATGATCCCTCACTCACAACAAGGAAAGCAAAATAAAAAGATTATTTGTGATGACAGATCCAGTAACCGCCTAAAATAAATCTAGATGTCCCTAAAAATTACCCCGGACCCCGCAAGACCCCGGCGATGAGGTTCGTCGAGGAGCAAGGCTCATCGGAGAAGAGTGGCTGTCGGTTCGGCAGACGTTCCTCCCATTGCCGCTCTAGCTAGATCTCCACGATCCGACGCAATTATTTCCCAACGACAACCCCCGACTGAGCAGAGAGCTAGTTTCAAGCATTCATCACAGTTGTCACTGACCCTCGACGCGATATGGAGTCTACCGAGCCCAAGGCACGGTGGGCCTCGCAGCGTCGTGTGCCGAGAGCTTCACGCGCGTGCGAGATGTGCCGCTCTCGTAAAACGAAGGTATTCGATATCCACCGAGCCCATTTCTATACATTCAATCGATTCACAAATGATCTAACTTGTTTTATAGTGTGACCAAGCACAGCCTTGCTCGTATTGTGCCTGTAAGTTCTTCGAGTTGAAGTTGAAGTTTACGCGCACGGAATGTCGACAAGAGGTCAAGTCTGATAAATGTTGCAGACCATTCATTTGACTGTGTTTATCGCACCAGGAATGACCGAGGAGCAGCTAAAACATCTCTGTCTGAAAAGAAGATAGTCGCTCGAAATTCTCAAAAGTATGGTATCCCCAAACTCCTCTCGGCCACAAATGTCTGGGTGCATCCATTTGCTGATCCCCGTCAAGTCAGGATAAAGCTGTGCGCCCATCACCATGGCCTGGCGTATCTCAGAGTAATACTCAGAATAGCTCACATACTCGAGTACCCGGAGCTTTCGAGTCCTCTGGTCATTTGCTGAGAGACACATCTCGGGGGCCATATTTGCCCGAACCTCATACTCCCATTCCAGACACGCCAACGGCCTCGTCAATACACAATGATGAAACACCCAGTGAGAGGCTCTCTACCGATTTCCATAAAAGAATACTATACTGATACTCTATTTCATGACTAGCCGTGCCCTCCGAGATTGGCGACGCAGCATCTCGAGATGGCTTGAGCGGAGTCAACCTCCACACGAAAGGAACTGAATTCTACGGCAACTCGTCCAATCTAGCATTCCTAGGAAACCTCTACACGAGAGCAAAGAATCAAGCAGAGACACGTGTTGCCGAAGGCCAGGCTACTGAGTCAAATACACCAGCTTCTGTCACCAGAAAACAGCCACTTTCACCTGCGACCGGCCCCGGGACAGGGCCTCTATCTAGCAAAGCGCAGCTTTCCATAGTGAACTTGCTGTATAACGCAGACTATACAGGTCATCCCTCGCCACATTCATTGACTGGTGTCGAGAGCGGAGCGAACAGAAGTCCCTCGTTCGCAGTTGGACAAGGTGACGCCAGTGCTGTCAACAGCTGTAAGTCCCGATCTACTCTGCCACAACATCCAAGCTAAGTACACCTTCATTGACTCTTCCCATCAGCCCAAGACATCAGCCTCCCTACCATTTTCTCCAACCTAACAAATACAGCCCAACTTGAAATCGAAAAAATCTTCATCGGCAGCTACTTCACCAACAAGCACTATATTCACCCCATCCTGTCCAAGGGCTCATTTATGCGCCGCTGCGAACGGGAGGCATGGCCTATCTCCAAACGTACTGCACTCTTCCGTGGCACCGTCAAATTTGCCGGACTCTACTTTGCCGTGGTAGCCCTGGGCGCGATTAATGCCAGTCCGAATGAGACAGCCCTCCTCGACCATTTTTGCCATCAGTCTGAAGACCCGGATAGAACACTTCCGCCGGATACGCAATTCTCAGCTCTAGACTTTGCAAAGTTTTACTTTGATATCGCGAAGCAGGGGCTCGGGGATTTGTTCGAGAGTAGTTGTCTCGAGACTGCGCAGGCGCTTTTTCTTATGGTATGTTTTGTTGAGGTGAAGTGTGGTTTGTGTCTGTGTTACTGAGACGGGATTTCAGAGTGTGTTCCGTCAGAATTCGCTACAGCCACATAGTTGCTATATGTATAGTGGTATGGCTGTGAGAACAGCTGCGGCTATTGGGTTGGCTTCGAGTATGTCTTCTTTGCCTTTGGCTATGAGGCAAGAGGCGAAGCGTACATGGTGGTATGTCACTCTTTATCTACGTCAATGAGCCTCTACTAATTGTTGATTAGGTGTATTTACTCTCATGAGATGTAAGTTAGTCGTCCCAGCGTCAAAAAATCTAGGTTCTGACAGTATCCAGCGAGATGTGCTGTTCCTCCGGACGCCTAGACAGCATGAAGGAGTTACACTACTACCAAGTTTCCCTACCAAAGTTAAAGGTAAGGCGCCTCTGAGACCAATCATCCCCCTCGCATTTATTTGAAGGCACTAATGATGCCAGGCAAACGTGGGCACCCTCGACCCCGACGCAGAAGACAACGACATAGCAATGATCCCGACCATGGTCTCCCTCGCCCAAATAATGTCCGAAGCCTCGCACCAACTCTACCACTCCACACAACGCTCAGTGAGCGAGAAATCCCGACTCGCGATGGACCTAGATGCCCGTCTTCTCGAGTGGAAGGCGAATATACCATCATTCCTCAACCCAGACGCAACGACACTCAATGATCCAGAGTGGGCGTTTAAACAGAAATTAGTGCTGAGACTGCGTATGTCTCCCGAGTTTTCACAATCTGATATGAACAAGGTGAATGGGATTTGTTGACTGAGACTGACTTTTCACGGATAGGATACTACAACACCCGCATCTTACTCCACAGACCGTTCCTCGTCGCAGCAACATCCAACACAAACTCAAACGAATTCCGCCACCATTTACACATATGTCTCGAAGCTGCACGGAAAAGTATCACCATGCAATACGAGTCCTTCATGCACCGCATCTACATTCGAACTTGGTAAGTAGCGTAGCGTTGCTTTCACCCTCCACATCACATCCCACCCCATCATATCCTACCCTTCAAAAAGATCTCTCTCTAATCCCTTGGCGAAGGTGGTATAACACAACCTACGCCCTCTACGGCTCAATGATCCTCCTCCACCTCATCCTCTCAAACTACCCCTCTCTACCAGACGACGATCTCCTCGAGGATGTAGAGAAATCACTAGAGATCTTCGAGTCTATGGATGATATTATCGTTGCGAGGAGGTGTGCTGAGATGTTGAGAGAGGTACTTGATGTTGCGAGGACTTGTTTGATGCGCCGGAGGCGTGGTGAGAATGTTGGTTCGATCAATTCTGGACGAGGGGCTAGACTGGATGGCTCTGGGTCTGGGGTTTCTGGGGTTCAGTCTTCGTCGGGAGTATCGGTTGGGTGTTCGCTTGCTGGGACGGGTGCTTTCGTATCTGCGGGTTCTGTTTCTGCGTCTGGGACTGCTGCGTCTACGACTGGAGCTTCGATCCCGGGGATGGACGTGGATGTGCCACCAGGATATGGCGCTCCTGCACTACCCCTTGAACACGTGGGAGCGAGCGAAGGATTAGACGCCCCGTCGAACGAGGAGGACTTCTTCTTCTCGCTCTTCAGTCAAGATCCCCACCACCCACCGGATCGAACACGCACAGAAATGCTAGCGAATCTGGTCGATCCTTCAATACTGGAGGACTTTGCCTTTGGTGGACAAGAGCTTTCATTCTTCTAGTTGAGATTTTACAAGTACAGAAGACCATTCGATTTCCAAGGAGTAATATCATAATTCATTCATAGGCCAATCTATGCCGTCCAAGTCTATACAATCACTAAATCCATATCCAAGAGGAATATCCAATTCCAAAGTCCAAAATCCAAGCCAAACATTCCCGGGCATATCAAGTAAAAGCAAATCAGACCAAATAAAACAAAGTTCCATAAGAAAAAGTAGGAGGTTCCGACATCGTGATTGCAAGAATCTTGCCTGCGCTTTTGGTGGGCAGGGTGATGTGGAGGGGGGCAGATGCAATATGCAGAGAGGTATTCGATGATGCGCTTTCATCCGAGAACGAATCCGTGAACGCCGAAGATGTGGTGAATGTTTCGAGAACACAACAAGAGGTGGTAGAGGTAGAGGTAGAGGAGGTCATTGAGTGTGAAAGGAGGTGTGAGGTAATGGGTATAATATTCGTCAGGGAGAGGCGATTAAAGAGGCGGCATAGGCGTTTCATCGCCTTCAATATCACTGACACTCGTCGCTGGCGAGGCCAACCCAGAGATCACCGACGAGCTGCCTGCCGTCCCGTGCATATCGATGTCGCCCATGGCATCATCGTAGTCACCGGGCACCATAATCGGCCGCGACGGCTGTTTGGCTGAGCTAGCCATGAGCTCGTCAATACCCGGCTTAGCGGGGACATGCTTGTCCAGCATCGTCGCGTGGTCCAGACTCTCCAGCGCGAAGCCCATGAACTCGGCGTTCTTGTGGGACACGCTGAGCGTCCAGCGGTACTCGCATAGCCGTACGCGGTAGAAATCGGCCTCCTCGTTGGTCGGCGCCGTAATGCGGAGGAGCATGCCGAACGAACCGATCAACGAGAAGTTCGTGCGCGCTGAGGCGGGCCAGAACGAGCGCAGGTGCGCGGGTCGCAGGCGGTTGACAAAGTCCATGGCCGAGATGAGTCGTGTCTTTGCCGCGGACCGACAGATGTGCGCGAGGTAGGAGTCCGTGCCGTCGCCGGCCAGCGAGCGTACGATACAGCGGTGAAGGGTGATCTCGGTCGCGAAATAGGCCAAGTGCAGGGCGCCGTTGCGGGCGTGTTCGTCGGTGATTGTCTCGACTAGCTCGCCGCTGGAAGACTCCATCTTCAACGCTGCGGGCAGAGATGAAAACCACTCCTTCAGTCGGATCTGCGCTGGCTTCGCCTTATCCAGGATGATACGCGTGCGCTGATTGCCTGCAGCGCGGAAATCCTCGATCGCTTGAAGCGTGTAGAAGCGGTCCAAGATATCGGAGAGGATAGTTGTCAACGCAACCATATGGCAGAAGAGAAGAGGCCCGTGGCCCACGTCTCCATCATCATGGGCAGAGTCCGTACCGGACGCAAAGGCGTCTGAGAAGTCCTGCTCCACAAGGTCCTTGACAGTCCAGTTGAATGCGAAGATCTGCGATGGCCGACCGTGCACGAGCGAGGACCATTTGTCCTGCATATACAAAGCCCAGGCCAGACGTTTCCGCAGACCCTTCTCCCAAGTCTTCATCCGCCAGTTCGAGCAGTCCTGGTGCAGACCCAGCTCAAAGCCGGCCGTGACAAGTTGCCCGTTCAAGGACGCCGTCGCCAAGGTCGATTTTTGCGTCAACAACAGGCCAGCCTGGATAGTCGAGATACTCGGGTATGGCAAAGACTCAATCAGCAGCTTCAGCGCCGTGCTCTCCAATCGCGAGGCATCGGGTCGGCGCGCCGTTTGCGATGCCACGCCGACATCCACAAACTTCAAGGTCAACACGTAGACGGCGGCCAGTAGTAGTGGCGACAATTGCCTGCGCTCGCGATATGACTGGCGGAAGGCATCTTCAATGAGGATGGGGAATGAGGGGTGCACATGTTCAAAGAACTTTTCGATTAGCGTTGACCCGTACGGAGCAACCAGGCTCTCGATGGCGTCCAGCGACACGGCCTGCGAGTCGCCGATGGGCACGGTGTTGACTACACGCATGAAGGTGCAGTCGTCAGCGCACCGTCGGATACGGGAGGCCGATACGGTGCACTCGTGGTACTCGTCTAATGGGAGGTATTCGAGTAGCGTGGGCTCCAACTCAGTGGTCATGCCAATGTGCTGGGTAGTCTGGTTGAAGAAGCCCGAACGGATCATGGCCTGGGGGTGCTGTGAGCGAGGAGGTTCGCTATCGGGGATAGAGTGGGTTGATTGGACGGTGGAAGGTCTAAAGTTGACATCGAGTTAGTTGGATTTGTCCTAGTATAGCCATTGTCCACCAAGCAGCGACACCGCGGTGAAATATCAAGATCAATTGCATCCGTACCTTTTTACAGACTCTCCATGCTCCCGCGCAGAGTCGTCCAACTTTCTCTTCTTCATGGGTGCTTCTCCGGAGCCCGCAGTCAGAGTAAAGGTGCAGTCCTGGCGATGGAAGTCGCACGAGTAGCACTTGTTGGTGATGTCATTCATGGCGCAGCGGCTCTTTCTACGGAGACAGGCGTCGCAACTCGCTCCATCCCGTCCAGGGACACGGGCTAATGTTGATTGACCAGCGACTGGAGACGGCGACAAGGTATTGGGTGTGGCCGTCGAGGCCGGGTGAGCACGGCGGCGTAGATGGTCGGGGGGCGAGTGATGAGCCTGTGAATAGGCCGGGGAGGCAGCCGAGCCAGCCGTTGGGGAAGGCTGGATAGTGATGACGGTGGCCATGGAGATAATAATGGGAAGCAGAGGTTTATAGATAAAGGCTTAACACCGTGTAGCTGGGGGTGTCAGGTACCGGGGGTGCGGGACGGGCCTGGGGGGGCCTGGCGGCTTGAGCGGAGTATCGCACGGAGAGATAATGGATATGCTGGGGTACTGAGATAGATAATTGATAGGCTGCGATTCGTGAAATCGAATTCGTCACGTAAGGGTCCTCGGAGGCCTTTGTGTTTGGGCGTCTAGGATTCCGGGGAGGCGCGGGAAAGCGAAAGGGACTGGACCTTTCTAGTCACTCCACAATCAGACTGGATTTGGGAGGTGAGAGGGAATGCTCCAAGCCACTACGAGAGTTAGCTTGTGGCCATTGATGATTGACCATTGACGATCGACTGGAGAAAGAAGGTAGAGATAAGGGAAAAGGAAGGGGGGGTCCGCGTACACGAGAAGCTTATCGGCAGCCAAAAAAAAAGAGGATTATCTCCGACGATCAGAAGAGTAGTGGTCCCCGGCACCGGAGAAAGAAACAGATCGAGTTTAATAATATAATCGGTATTCAATACTCTTGTAGCAAAGTATACCAAGTATATCTCTTCGTTGAAAAATAGATAATAATAGAGTAGAAAAAAATGAGGATAAAAAGGAAAAAAAAAAAAGAATAATAAGCAAATCAAGTCTGTCAACCAGTCAATCGGTTTCGTCGTCAATCTATCAGGCAGAGGAGCCCGCTAGAGACTGCAGCAAGATGAGATGGCGGATGGTTCGCTCCGTCATTCCTTACACCTAGCAGCTAGGGTGATGAGTGCAGAGTGCCGGTTGCAACTTGCTGGCCGTCAGGCATGTAGAAAGAGAGAAGTTGAAGTTCACACGTTGAACACCGTCACTAGGAAGCTAGGAGGGAAATGAAAATAAGATTACCAGAAAGTGATGACATCGACTCGAGTATATACTCTGTAGGGGACGGAGAGTAGATCGATCATGATTGGGATAATACCCGTGCAGTGTTTCCGTGTCCCAGACGATCCTCTTTTCGGTTTCGTAACAAGAATCGGCTGTAGCCAGTCCCAGCCAGCTCCCGATGAATAAGAGAAATAACGATGAATAATAATTAGGCGGGCGCAATTGTCATCTCTGATAAGTTGGGTGCGTCTGATTGGTCGACTGGATGAGCCGCCATCATATTACGTACGATAAAATCCCTCTTACCTAATCACCTTGCTGGATTTGCGGCTTCTGATTCGTTTCCTCGCAGTTTCTACTGAGTTACCTGATTCATCAGTCATGTTCACCAACGGAGGACGGCGTGCACGCTTGATATGATCATTACTATTATTGCTTTACTCCGTGCTATCGCCGAGTCCATTTCCCTGCATTCACGACGGAACGGAGTACTACCCACGGTATATACTTGGTATTTTAGTCATGAGCTGACTAGATCGATCGATCAGACCTCGACCTCACATGCACCATCCCGCTCGTCGATCATACAAAAGGTGAGAAACCAACCTGGTCAGGGGTCACGAATGACCTACTGTAGGACCACCATCCCGATTCCCTTGTCATTTCACCCCCAACACAAGTTTTCCCCAGCCAAGAAATCCCCAGACTGACTGACTCAGTCTCTTAATTTGCCATCGAGAACTCCATTCGCCATCCAGCCGCAGCCGAGGCCCTCTAAAGATGAATGAGCAGTCTCCAAGCAGCGCCCCCACCCAATCAGAGATCTCTGATAACGGCTACTTCCAGAGCCAATCACGATCTCCTCAAAGGATGAGCATTGCAGAAAGCAGCCCAAAGTTTCAAACCCGCAAAGTCAAAAACCACATCCCTCTTGTGGGGAGTAGTCCACTGATCAATGGATGCACCCCAACCTCTTGAACCATACAACCTATAGGAAGCCTCGGTTCAACTGCTTACTCTCGATGGGGCCACCGCCGCGGTGATTTTTGGGGTCCTGGATGGAGTTATTCTTACTCAATAATATGCGTCCATATACGTCTACGGAGAATGTGAGGAGGACACAAAAAAGTTGTCCTCTGCACATGGCCAGGCACACTGTGCTCCGGGGGGGCTTACCCTGCAATGAGTTTAACAGTTTAACGGTGAAGGGACCCACTCGGTGGGCCAACGGGGGCCCACGGAGAATGACCAGTTGGTCCCCGGCCCATGTGCTCGCCTTCCCTGTAAAACGCTTAGCCCCGAGTGGCAATGGGTGATCTCGGGATCATCTGGTTGCCGTTGGGCATTAATATTGACTCTTAATGATATACAGACTACCGTGTGGTGAGTATACTTTGAAAGATGATAGATTCAACGCTATGTTTTCGGATGGACGGAGTCGATGTTACATATGTAGCACTCCATACGAGGTAAAATATGGTACTATCTCATGACGCTTAACGGGAGGCTGCAATATGTAGCACGGAGTACGGAGATGATCACATACTAAATGCACACTCCCATTCCTCCCCGAGTACTCCGTACTTCAGGGCAAGACGTACCACGGGCACTATTAAGGGACAGCAGTCGCAATTGGTAAACTGAACAGGCACTCTGATTTGGTATATCGGCTCTATGTGCAACGCTCCCTCCATCCGCCCGGAAATCCTCCAGGACCCATGATATCCAAACGCCCAAGAAAACTCCATATGTCCCAAAGATGTAAATGAGATAGGTATCAACTCAGCCACGCGTGTACGCTTGAAAGCGAACCCCAGACCCTGGCTGCAAGCTATGCCCAACGGTAATAACGGACCACCTTTTTTTTTTTTCCTTTCGACACTCGTCACGAGGGCCATCTACTCGGTGAAATTCCGCAACTTGGTCAACTCATCCAGCAACTCCTGCAGCTCGCCGTCGGAGATTTTGTTCTGCAGACTTGGGATAAGTGACTTGGCCTCCTCAGCATTGTCGCAGCACAGACTTCCTAGAAAAAAACAAAAAATAACCCCGGTCAGTACAACCTCACGGACCAACTTGACAAGGTATAAATGCGCATAGCCACAATCATCACGATAGTTCCCGAGTATGCCAGGGGTGTAATGTTCCGACTGCGGCAATTTGCGGAAAGGAAAGTAGCTTGGCCCAGGCCAGGCGCAGGACGGCTGGACTTCAAGCTTAAGCTACTAAGCCTGTCTGTCACTTACCCAATTGCGACCGCTCAAACATCTCCAACTCCGTGTGCGAGTTCAACAACCGCTCCACCGCCTTGATGTTCTCCTCGTCCTTGAATCGCGCAAATATGTCCAGGTAGTCCAGTGTCTTGGTCAGGTTTCTGTACAATTGTCGCATTCTCATCGTCAGTAAAGCTGCTCCGCTCTGTTCGCATTGTAGCCTGGTTTGGGGCTTGTAGGTCTGTAACGTACTCCGGCTCCTCGTACTTGCTTCCTCCTCGGCGCTTGTTCTCCAGCACCTTGTGAATAACCAGGCGCGCTTCAGATAGAGAGAGGGTATGCGTGTTCTGGTCAGCGCCGAGCTTGAGCGTGGAGGCGGCTTCGAGCTCGCCTTGCGGCAGCGCGCGCTTGCGGTGTGTTGCGGGGGGTAGTTGGATGCTCATTGTGTGTATTTGTGGAAGGCGGACGAGGCGGCGATTGTCAATAGGAGTTTCGGTGGACTTGCGGGAAGGACGGACAAAGGAATTCAAGATGGCGGGGTCGTCGGCAGGAGCTTCGTGGCTTTGAGGCAGCTGGGATGTCGAAACTGTGCAGGTTTGCGCGGCAGTTTGGGGGCGGTGAGTACGCCGCCTTTGGGTTTCCTAATCGGGTCTACCCTCATCCCAATTTTGGACTTGCGAGACGCATCAACTCAACGTATATACTTCAAAGGAGAAATTTATGTTATCCAGGATTCCAGGGTATCAAGTGGTGAATTTTGTGTCTAACTCTTTTCTCCCTCAGCTATAGGCAATATTTGAACGCCTCTCATGCATCAACTATACGCCTCTAAACCTTGCGAAATGCGACCTCCGGCGGGATACGGAAGCTCGCGCAGAACATCTGCTTCTTAGGACTGACAAGTCGAACATTGAAGATATCCAGTTCAATGGCGGGGTTGCCGGTGCCCCCAACTCGGTCCTCGGGGGTGATCGTGAATCCAATGCGCTCTGATACCCGCTCGCAGATATCCTTGTGGTCATCCACCTCATTGTCAGAGTTACCCGAGAAGCAGTAAACGTGGACCATTGGAAGTTTTTGAGCGGTATTCGGTGTGAAAAGCTCCTCCTTGCCGGTATAGAGACCCTGGAACGCATCCACGAACTCGATGGCGGTCGCGGGCAGGTTCATGACGTAGTGGTCAACGAACTGCGGACGAACATATTTTTGCGCCGGAGGCTGCGCAATCGCTTTGCCATCGTTCGCCTTGCCCTTCTTATCCTTGCGTCCCTTGGGCTGGATGGTGACAGTAACGGGATCAGCTTCGAGGAGCGACTTCGCCGCGAAGCGGATGAACTCGCGTCCATCTTGATTGAATGGAGTAACAAAATCTTGAACCTTGTTGCGCTTGGTCGCATCCTGCATCACCTCATAACCATGAGGGTTCAAGTCATTGGCCCAGACAAATATGCGCTTCCGTCCAGCCGGCACAGCGAAGGGACCAACACCCGCCATCACGTCGGCAACCATCTGGCCCGGCGCGAACTTCTCCACGAGCCGGCGGTGCTCAGTCTCCAGGCGGCTGTTCCAGTAGACGCGGGAGTAGTCGAATCGGAACTCGCAATCTTGTTCGTGTTGAATTACGTTCATGTCGCTATCACCGGCAAGCAGCTCGAATGGGAATGTGCGGAATTGGCTGTGCGAACCAACATCTTCGGTCTTGTTGATCACGGTGCGGATGGAGGGGTTTTTGTCCTTCAGAATCTCGGCGATGATATATCTATATGGAAGCCAATGCTCTCGGAGGTTCAAGTGCACTGTAATTTGGTGTCAGATCCAATGCGCCTCGCGGGGTCATGGTATAGTGGGTTGGGCAGAAACGTACAGACATGCCCCACTTGTGTGAATCCCTGGGGGACCTCTTCCATTTCTTCTGGGAGGACGGCACTGGCAATCTCGGCTATGATACAGTTAGTTAGGGGACACTGACGAGGATATCGAAACCAGTAGGCCATACCGTAGCTCCAGTAATCGTAATCCAGCTCCAGATCATACGGGGACACGTCCACAGCGCCCTTCTCCACGAGCTCGTTGATCACCGGCGACCAAGTCGCCTTGTCTGTTATCCAAATCAGAACCCATTCAAGCACACAATTCCAAATGCCCAGCTCATCCATCACCCACCATCAGCTTTAACATCCTCCCGCAGCAACAGGCCTTTGCGGATCGCCCCATCCTGCTCCTTGAAATCGCGCACAACATTGAGTCGTGGCAGAACCAGTAGATCCTTATTCTTGCCAAGGGCCTGGCGGACGCTTGAAATTTGCGACTTCTCGAAGATCTTCGCGGCAGCGATTGGGACCGTTTTGCGGAAGAACGACCGGTCGAGGGTCTTCATCGCACGGTTGACGGGTGGGCGGAACATGGCGGGCAGTTCGCGGGGAACCTGTTGATATTTTTCCCTACTGGACTCCATTGACAGGAGGGCTTTCGCCTTGCGGAGATTCGGGGTATTGTCAGGGCGTTGCTGGTTGGGAGAGAAAGTTGCGATTCAAGCATCGGCGATAATAATTTGTGTCGGGGGTCCTTATCGGCCACGTGACAGTCTTTATCAATCATATATGGTTTGATTATGGCATCAATTAAACCCTCGATGGTGTAGTTGGATATCACGTTCGGCTGTAATGGATCCACATATAACCGAAAGGTCACCGGCTCGATTCCGGTTCGAGGGAACATTGATCTTTTTTTTTCGTGTTTTTCCCATGTCGCTGGACATGTAATTTTGATTATTATGATTGGAGGCGGCCGTTTGACAAGGCGATGTGGCAGTTTGAAACGTAATGATGATGAAAGTTTTGCAAGAAATGCCACGATCGACTATGGCAAGGAGTATCGAAATCGACCACAATGTCGAGCAAACCAAGTCGCATAAAGGTGCATGGGAAGCAATATGAAAGAACATTCATCTTCGCCATTACTCTCCTATCGCTTCATATCATGGTCGAGAGGGGTCTTCATCATCTAACTCCGTATGAACAGAGGGGTACCCAAACTGGGCTGTGTTACATTCTACTATGAACCAAAATTATAAGTGTTGAGTACAAATAGCCATGTTTGTTCCTTCTCTGAGCCATTTTCCTGATTACTCGGAGCCATGTTGGACTGAAGGCATCCCATCTGACCCTCAAAATTTCTTCCCAGGCCTTGGACTCGCGTCCAAGAACCAGACATTATGTATATACTTGGGAGGTTCCTCAAGACCAAAGATCGCAAAATCATCTGTCCCGTATTTTGGGCACCGAGATCACGAATATATAATGGCGGTTCGGCAGTTGGATCGAAAGGGAAAAAAGTAAAGGAATCAGGTAGTAGAAGTGATCATTCTTACTGAGCTGGATTTTTGCTAATTTCCTCTTCTTCCTTTTTGATCATTTTCCGGCTGGTAACGCTACCTGTTCAGGTGAAAACTCGCTTGTCATCAACCTTATACCTACTAGCACATCAAAGCCCGGAAGATCTCAGAATCTTTGCTCGGCGGTAATGCAATCCAGTCACATCCCCAAAGGAGAAGAGAAAGCGCGACACCGACTCGTTGATGCCGATTACATTTCAAGATAAATGGCATGACCCCAGGGGCCGGTGATTACGTTAAATACGCACGCCCATGTTACCCACGATTAACGATCAAATCATCAAAGTTGGCTAAAACATTCTACTCAGAGGTCTATCTATCTTTTCTATGTGCGTAGAAGTCATGTCAGTGACCACAGTCTCTCGAAGGGCGAAGTTCCAGAGCTCCAGTTCGTTGTTTATGTGCAACAAAGACATGCCTTCCCGTTATATATCATCCTCCAATTGATGGTTGGATAATGTCAGACATATGGGATATGCCCGAGAGCAAAAGTCGAAATCAAATAATACCAATGCGCCCGTTCGTACCAATTCCTCCCACTGTACGGAGTGCGAATAGTGGAAAGGCTTCTACGATCGCGTTCCTTCACGCTGCAGCCATCGCTCACTCTTCAGCAAGTATGTAGCAAATGAACTATGTACTTGACAGCCCCAGCCCCACCTTGGGCAATTTCCGTGGCCGGAAAGACCGGCTTAACCCGCCAAATTGGCCATAATTTTGCCGCCTAATTGAATCTAAGCAATCAGCTATGAATCTCGGCGAAGCTTCTTCAGGCTAAGCTTCGTGGAGAGTACAAGCCCGACGGACTCCGGAGTTTACCCAAGCGAGTAATCCCCTGACGATCGCTATCTATGGCTTGATCACAGCCGAGCCCCCACACCAAATCCCAATGCTATTGTTTGCAAAGAGGACATTTGATGGCTTCCATTTCATGCTGATAACGAAATGTGGACCTGATTGTCCCTAAATTAGCGTCTACCGAGTCCAAGCCAGACTCGTAGACGTTGAACGTCTATCAACCTTCCTTTTTGGAAGATGTTAAATGACGCAGAGTAAGCTTGCTCGCCTCAGCGATGGGGACATTTGCACCCCCGATAACAACTTCCACACACACGATGTAACGTATGAAATGCGGAGCCCCGCCGGTCGGATTGGTAAAGGATTCATACTCTCTCCTCGTCACATTATGCGAACACATGATACCTTTACGGTTAAGACATGCATTTAGCTAATTTAACTTCGATATTGCGAAGCCTGCGAGTAGATAAATAGAGCTGCCGATCCCTACCCTCCCTTTTCCTTGCTTCATTCTCATCCATAGAAGAGCCAGAGCTTCTAGAGTATCCATCATGCATTCCAACGTTTACGCTGGGCTGCTCTGCGCCCTGGCCGGCCAGTCTATGGCCGTAGTCTGGGAGAGCTTGTCTGGAGGAGTCCCAAACACCTGGTCGCTTGTTGAGAAGCCCTCTGCCGACTCAACCATGGCCCTGTCCATTGCCCTGAGTCGTCAGAACCTTGACCAGCTGGAGTCTAAACTCACCCAGGTTTCGACTCCTGGTCAGGATTCATACGGACAATGGTTGAGCAAGGACGACATCGACAAGCACTTCCCTGTTGTGGATGATGCCCCAGTCCTGAGCTGGCTGAAGAGCGCGGGCATTTCCAACATTGCCCGCGATGGAGCCGTGGTAAATTTCACCAGTACTGTTGAGAACGTTAGCAAGCTGCTCGACACGACTTTTGCGTACTACCAGAGCGGTAATTCCGTCAAGCTACGCACGACCGAGTACTCCATCCCGAGCGATTTGACCGAACATATCGATGTCATCTCGCCGACCGTCTTCTTTGGCAAGACGCGTGGAGCTATTCCGGCGCCGTCAAAGTCTCAAATGATCAAGGCCCGCAAAGCCTCCTCTACTGAGGTCTCTGCCTCGTGCCAGAAATCCATTACCCCGTCGTGTTTGAAGGAGATGTACAACGTTGGAGACTACGTTCCTGAACCCTCCGCTGGCAGCCGCATTGGATTTGGCAGTTTCCTCAACCAGTCTGCTTCGTACTCCGATCTGGCGCAGTATGAAGAGCTCTTTGACATTCCTTCTCAGACCTTCACTGTGAAACTACTCAATGGTGGTGTGAACAACCAGAGTGCTAGCGAGTCGGATGTCGGAGAAGCCAACTTGGACGTGCAACTGATCGTCGCTGTTGCCCACCCGCTGCCTGTTCACGAGTTCATCACTGGCGGTGTTGCGTAAGTATTAATCTCGTGGTTAAGGTTACTGATGGGTTTACTGATCCTTTGTCTACAGGCCTTTCATCCCCGATGCTGATGAACCCACTGCATCGGACGACGGGAACGAGCCCTATCTGATCTACTACGAGTACTTGCTCTCAAAGGAGAACTCCGAGATCCCCCAGGTGATCTCCAACTCCTATGGCGATGATGAGCAGGTAAGACGAATCGAAACCCCTCTTTTCGAGGGCCCATTGCTAATCGAACGATAGACTGTTCCTGAGAAGTATGCTCGCCGTGTTTGCAATTTGATCGGTCTGAATACTCTGCGTGGACTGACTATCATCCACTCCTCCGGTGACGAGGGTAAGATAGTCTATACACCCCATCAAGCCCTTCATATGGTCTAACATAAAACTAGGTGTTGGTTCGGCCTGCCAAGCTACCGACGGTGTTACCCCCCAATTCAACCCTATCTTCCCAGCAACTTGCCCCTACGTGACTGCAGTTGGAGGTACTTCAGACGTGAGCCCTGAAGTTGCATGGAATGCCTCCTCTGGTGGTTTCTCCAACTACTTCTCTCGCGCCTGGTACCAGTATTCCGCCGTCGAGGATTATCTGGACCTCGTCAGCGATGAGACCAAGGAGTACTACGGCAACTATGCCGACTTTGAAGGCCGTGGATTCCCCGATGTTTCCGCCCACAGCTTGTATCCTGAGTACATTTCCCCTCCTTCCATCCTATCGCATTCCTCTGTTCTAACCATCTATAGCTACGAGGTGATCTACACTGGCAAGAAGGCCCGCTCTGGTGGTACCTCTGCCGCCGCCCCTGTTTTCGCTGGTATTGTTGGTCTCCTGAACGATGCTCGCCTGCGGGCTGGCAAGTCGCCCCTGGGTTTCTTGAACCCCTTCCTGTACTCGCTGGGGCACAAGGCTCTGAATGATATCACTGGTGGAAGCTCCTACGGCTGCGGTGGTATTGACCCTCAAAGCGATGCGGCTGTCAACGGCAGTCTGATCATCCCCGGTGCTCACTGGAATGCCACTGAGGGTTGGGATCCAGTTACTGGCCTGGGTACCCCCGACTTCCAGAAGTTGAAGGAGCTGGTCCTGTTGCTCTAAATGAGGAGGGTTTACGAAGGATGTATATAATTCGGCACGATATGATAGCATGTATTCATGTTTCTCAATGATCAAGCATTTTGACGACATTCTTATTTCTGCAAGAAATCGTTGTTCATCAAGAATACTCTTTGTGATGCCCTCAATCACGTTACCTCCTCAAAACTGAAGCTGCCATGGCGCGTACAGCTTTTAACGACACAGGAACTTTCTCTTAGAAGTCACGCCATGCTCTATGCTTGGCTTACTTAGGTGGAACGTCGGACGAAGCCTACAGACAGTGTGATACTCGGGAGTTGATATACAATAGGGGTGTGTAGTACTGTCTTGAAATAAAAATCGTCACGTCGTTATTGCTAGCAGATAAATCTCTGAGCGCTCAGCTGTAAGAGGAAAAATTAACCAAAGAGAAATGATAAACAAGAACGACAGTATTAACAGGCCGCCATAATACCCAGCCGGCCGAACAGACTGTTCCGACTGATTCCAATGTTAACGCTTCATACTATCTATGATACTTCGATCCATCTCGTTCTGCGCCTGCAGATTTGTATTCTTCTCCTTGAGGTGGAATATCTCATCATCCTTCTTCTTCATGGCTACTCGCAAGATATCCCGTGCGCGATTAACTCCTCTCATCTTCAGATCGTGGCGATTCAGAAGCTCGACGAGTTCATCATATGCGCTATTCGGCAGCACGACACCATGTTTATCTAGTATAGCGCAGGCACTCTTTGACAGATCAGATTCGTCGGGCCGCGAGTCCGAGCTGAGTGCATCGCGGTTTCTGACGGGTGTGGGCGTCATGCATAGCTCGGCCGAGGATGGAGGAAATCGAGCGGACTGGGAGGTGCGAGTTGAGGCGGGTGTTACCATTGCCGATGAGCTGCTATTTGACTGATCGAATACAACTTCTGAGCGCTTGCGCTTGCCCGGTGATGTTGTCCTGGGTGTGCGCGGTACTTTCGATGGTAACTCGGGGTAAAAGACCGGTTGCGATAGTATAGACTCATTCGCTTGACTAGACGACAGCACTTGCGCGATTTCGTCATTATCATCAGAGTCGTCGTTCCAGCCGAATTCATCAGAGTCCTCCGCCATCATCCTAGCTTTCGCGGTCTTTGGCGGTGTCTTGAATCCGCGCGGTGGAATGTCGATTACTCGGCGCTCGGTCTGTGGGGTCAACAAGCCATTTGGCCCGCGCTGTGTCGATTTCGTAGGAGTTCGTGGAGCTGAATCAAGAGGATCAAGTTCGGAATGAGAGTTTGAAAGAACGACGGCTTTCTCGCGGGGTTCAGCTTCGTCGGCCCAAAGAAAGAAGCCGCACTTTTTTGGGGGCAGCTGCTCGCAGGTATAAACTAGGAACCAGGATGGTCAGTCGTTAGCTTGAAGCAAGTATATCAGACCCATATTCTTCTGTGGAAACTTACACCATCGTCCATGGTTCTTTCCGCCGTTCTTTGTCTGGCGCCGAGCTGCGGGGGGCCGAGCAGGACAGTTGCAGCACCAGATGCCTTCCTTGAAGAGCCCATACAAAGGCACCGCTGTGTGCGGTGACTTTGGAAACCTCCTTTTGCCTGGTGAAAACATCTTAGCGCTTGCCCCTAGGGACGCCGGTGGAAGGACTCTAGACGCTGGAGTTGATGCAGTTGAGGTACGTTCCTGGGTGGCTGTTGGTCGCCATGGAAACTCCCTTATCTACCCTTATCGTGCTATCTTATCTTATCGTCACCCTATTTGGCCCTTTTGCGGCCCCACGCCATTCCTTCCCCCCTCCTTTTCTCTTTCGACATTTGTTCTGGGGAAAGACCCGGCCGTTCCTGAAATCAAGCCTTGGCTGATTGTTGTAGCTGCGGAAGGCTATTCGGACTAGCTGTACCCTAAAACGGACAATTCTTGACCTATTTCGTACAGCGCAAAGCTGGGGACCACCTCCAAATTCTGTTCGCAAGAAAGCATCTTCATTTCTTCCTTAAGTAAGTTCATTTGATCAAGTGTAGAGACTTGACTGGTTATGGTCTCGTCTTGCTTTCATGAATGAGAATGAATTTGTTAATTGATCCGCTGACATTCATGGCTCAGGCGCTTTTCCCGCACATAAATTGTCACCAAGCAGACCGAGGATCTATGATTGGCAGAGTTCGCTTTCACTCTGCGAGTAAACTTCAGATATCATACCTCGACAAGCTCATATCACAGCATGAATCCGTCCTTATAAGTGTCGCGACCAATCTCCCACAGCTGCCTTGGCTGTGGATTACCTCTAAGCCTGCAAGTCTCATTTTGGTGGCAGCTTCCTGAAGAATTGACCTCCATCTATGGGAACAAGTGCCATTGTTATACCACAGGCTGAAAATATGAGACTGTACATTCATTCTGAATTATGTGCCCTAAACACTCAGGCCGACTACAATTCACGACAACTAAGCACTAAAATTACCCCACCATACCTCGACTGAACCGAGATCAACGTTTCCTTCTCCCGACACATCTCCACGCCTCCCGACACGTTTCCACGCCTCTCGAGACTCTGGTCTCCTCTTGCAAGATGAGCGACTCACGCACTCAATCTCCGCTGTTCCTGCCTCCGGAGCTTCTACTCTACGTGGCACGATTTCTCACCAGCGCCCGCGACTTCAACGCATTTGTCCAAGTCAGCAAAGCTCATTATGCGATGTTGAACAGCAAGTTATACTACAACGATGCGAAACGAGAAAGACCCTATGCACTTTTCTGGGCCGCCATCCACAATCAGACAGAGACTGCCATTAAAGCGCTCAAGGCAAAGACCGACCCACAGACTACAGCCGACTTGACCACAGCTGATTTGTCCCGCCTGCGAGGAGCTACTCCAATCATGCTGGCAGCGTATCACGGCTCATCCGATGTTCTGGATCTTCTCCTTGCCCAGGACGACGTCAATCCAAATGTACGCGACCGCATGTACATCTGCCCGGCTATTACTTGGGCTGTGAAAAGGAATCAAGCCTCAACCCTACGCCTCTTACTGAAGGATGAGCGTGTCGATGTTAACCTCCAAGACAAGAATGGAGAGACGGCGCTGATGACTGCGGTAATCAACCAGCCCGACTTGATACCCGTGCTACTGGGCTGCGGAAGGATCAACCCACGAGTGGCAGATAGGAATGGTCGCACTCCACTTTCTCGGGCTGCGCAGCAGAAGAACCCGGATACTCCTTTGATCCTTGCCGCTCATCTTCGTCTCATCCTCGACGGATTCGATGACCAAGA
Source organism: Penicillium goetzii (assembly GCA_037043885.1). Taxonomy (NCBI): domain Eukaryota; kingdom Fungi; phylum Ascomycota; class Eurotiomycetes; order Eurotiales; family Aspergillaceae; genus Penicillium; species Penicillium goetzii. Next base: position 256,945 of record JAWLST010000039.1, read on the forward strand.
GCACTGCCAGCAGGTCTTCTATTGCGCCGCCATCTTTGGCCAGTTCGATATCATGAAGCACATGGTTTCGTTTTACGGGGAAAAGTTAAACCCCAACGGAGACGCGAGGGGCATCGCAGGCACCGACCACGCGGTATTCACGGTGGCGGTTGAAAGAAATCTCCAAGATATCGTCCAGTTCCTCCTGGATTGGGACAAAACCGACCCAAACCAACATGATACCTGGCAACACAAGTCTCCACTGTTCCGTGCGGCCGACCGCGGTCTCGAGGAAATGGTCTCCATCCTCAAGGAGCATGGCCGAGTAGATTTGAACCTGGGCACCATACATGGCATGACGCCTTTGATGGTTGCCATTGAAAGAGGCCATCTGGAGATTGTTCAATGTCTACTTTCAGGCCCGCGTTGCCCAGATGTCAATCTCACAGATAATACCGGGGTTACGGCGCTGTGGCTTGCGGCAATCCGTGGAGAGCCGAAGATTGTGAAGAGGCTACTCGAGGTCAAGGGTATCGATGTGTCTTTGGCTGACTCACAAGGAGTGACACCCAAACGCATCGCGATAATGCATAAAAACGCTGAGGTGGTCAAGATATTGGAGGACTTTTCGGTCTAGGGGGAATGTCGAGGAGATTGTAAATATGAATGCAAATATCACGACGCATAATGAACATAGTGAGCCTTTTCCCCCTTGATTTGGGCCAGCTTTATCTCTCTCGCTAGAAATTCTCCACCTTCTTCCCCTCCATCTACTTCTCCTCCATCTCCTTCTCCTCCATCTCCTTCTCCTCCCCCTCCTTCTCTACCCACTGCTGCCAACTCCGAGGGCTTGGGTGCTGAATACAAAGCATTCCAAGATCTTCAGTTCCCACTGAACGTCGAGGATTCCGGCAATAACCTAATCGGGGTTGCCGCCTATACGTCTGGTCTTTCCCCTAGTGCTCAGGGGAATAGCGTGAGAATTTAATCCTCTCACTATCCCTACACTATACCGTCCACTTCTTTCCTTCACAATGCAGGCTTTGTTGCGCCGGCTGTCGAGGACATTCTGTTTTTGTGTTATGTACGAAGATTTTGATCGATTCCATTGGCCGAGTCCTTTCCCGATTCGGGGTTGACGGCCTGATGTGTCAGGTGTCAGCGATATGGCTCACCGCCGACCCTTTCATCATCCTATCGGGCCCTCGTCCGGCCACTTGCCAGTTTTAGCGCGGTTTTTAGCTCTCTCTTTCTCTTCTCTTTCCCAGGGTCTGAAGTCCCTGATCTTTTCGTCACCAGGAAATCCCTAAGAAGTCCTTAAGGTCGATTCCTAGCCAACCTAACCCAAAAAGCTGGTTAGTTATCTACCTCCTGCTGTTTATAATGATGCTGACTCACCTTTTTTGAATTGGAGGTTAGTGTTGCGTTATTAGAGTATACGCGTCATCATTATTAGCTACAGACTGAGGTACTGTACGTTCCGTTTTCAAGAAGTCCGTCGTGTCAGTCCTAGCCTCCCACGAGATATCTGACCCTGCAAGCATCATGGACCGCGATATCTCATCACTCATGATTGGCATGCTTGCGCGGCCGGGCAAAGATGAGTTCGGCGCAGAGAGGGACACAAAGCGGCCTCTGTTACTCGATACTCTCATGGACGGTAAGCCGTGCATCTCAGGTAGCCGGCTCCTGAGGATTCCCCCCGAAATTTTGGCCTATATAGTAGATTATATAGCCGATGACCGGCCGACTCTGGCCATGCTAGCCTTGGTTAACAGCGACTGCAGGCGGCTGGCCCGTTCGTGCCAATTTGTCGACGTCTGCTTCGACTATAGGCCCCAAGCCTTCGATCTTCTGCGAGCTGTCCTGCAAGAAGCTGCCACCAAAGACAGCGCTGTGTCTCAGCCTACCATTGGAGCTTGCATTCGCAGAATCACCGTGAACTCTCATCCACGCTGGGTTGCATCTGCCCACTGTGAATATTACGAGTCCATCTTTGGAGACACAAGGGAGTCGTGCACCAAAGAGCGAAGGGATGAACTTAGCGAACAGGCAAACGAGAAATACCGCACCTACCGCTCCGATCTACTGATGGCTATCTCCGCTGCCATGCCTCACCTCGAGACAATTGCATGGTACGATCAGATTCCTGTCGACGCCCACTTTTTCAAAACCATTGCCCACTCGCCCATCAAACATCTCAAGCTATCCCGGGTCCCTATCGAGGAACCTTATCTCATGGAACCTCCATTGACACCCGTAGTCATGCAGTTACAATCCCTTCATGTCGACATCCGCCTAACTTTGCGAGATCCAGGCGATGTCAAGGACGGACATGCGGCACTTTCCATGCCTAGAGTGATCTCCCCCTTCTTCAAAAGCCTACTCCTGCGGTGTGCTCCTACGCTTGAGTCGCTAGTCTGGGACTCCAGAAATGTCAGTCGGGTAAGAGAGACCATTTCACTCGGCAATGAACCTATATCCTTTCCCCGTCTCCGGCAGCTGAGGCTCGGCTGGCTTAAACTTGCTCCGCCCGCCTTATTATCATTTTTTTCCGCGCCTCTCAGGCAACTGGCCTTACCTTCATTTGAAGACTGTGAGGCCTTAGAGAACTTTCTCGCCAACTGCGAGCCACTGCTCGATCTTCAGATATTGGTGATCCCCCCCCTCAAGGATCCCAATACTGCCGATGCGCTCGTCAGCTTCCTCGGAGAGCACATAAATCTTCAGAAGCTTTGTATAAAGCAGTCCTTTCCCACAGTACTAGACTCGCGAATCATTCCACTTTTGTCCACGGGGAAGTTCTCAAATCTCCTTTCTCTCTCACTGTCGTGGAGTGGTCCTGGTATAGAAGAAGACACGCGACCCCATGTCGCGACCGTTGCGGAGGAGTCCATCGCGGCTATCGGCACAATCGTGTCGCTCGAGCAGCTGTGTCTTACTGCCGGAGTGGAGATCGGATGGCGGTGCCAGTGGCTGGTTAATCATGAAATTCTGCGAGCGAACTTGAATGGATTAACGAAGCTCAAGAAGCTGGCAATTTGCCGAGATACATACCGGACACATGATACAGCTGAGGTGGAGGGGTACTACGTGGACAAGATCCTCCATGATGCCGAATGGTTTGATGCACGAGTTAGGCCGGAGTTGGATGAGGCGGCCGACCTCGAAAATGACCATACTCCATATGAAGTTATCTGGGAGCGCGCCCACCGCAATGGCATGCTGTGGCAGGCGGAGAAGTACGCGGCTACAATACCCAGTTTAGAGTGGATTTTCTGCGGGCAGTGGCCTATAGCGATCAAAGAGCGTGGGAATGGGACATCTAGAGCCGCGATCCCGCTAAGCAAGGAAAGGGACACATGTTATACTGCACTAAGTCGTATGTTTTCTATGGAAGATTGAATGTTGTCGGGTACAATGGAGTTGCTCTGCAAGGTTACAGTAACTAACGTACTTCACCACCTTAAAATGGCGTCAAGAGTAGCCTTTTTCGTTACCTAGCGTTGTGGCGTAATCTATGGTCTGGAACCTCTTTTCCTCTTTTCACTTTTAATCTGATGTTAGCTACAATAGCTTAATACTCGTCCACATAGAGTGATTCCGTAGTGGTTCCTTCGTATGGACAAGTATACCAACTGGTAGCTACAATATTAACTTTTGTCGCACTATGTTCGATGGTTTACTTCATATATGGGGGGCAAAAAAGATGCCAGAAAACTCGCCTTACAGCCGGGTATATCGTCCTAAGCCCACACAATGGTCAATTTGCTAGTCAGAACCAAGACGCTTTCATTAACTACAACTAGCAGATATGCCATACCTTCATAGCTCGTCTACTCCATCGTAGAAAACCCTGTTAAAGCACATACTTGAACAGCGGAGACTTATCTCCCATGTCAAAAAGCTCATCCTCGGTATACTTAACCCTCGCCTCATCCGCCACCTTAGCTTTCTGCGCATTCCCCCTCTTATAACTCCACTCAAGGAAGAAAGCAACAAATAGTCCGCCCCCAGCAAGCGCAAGACTAAGACCAAAGCCAGTGGGGTACTTGGGCTTCTCTTTCTCAATATACATGAAGCTTCCAATAATGCCGCCCACATTTCCAACGCAGTTCATGAGAGCGATGCCGATGGCTCGTCGCGACGATGGAGCAATGTTGTTCGCGTTCCATGACGCGGCGGCGGATTGAATAGGGTAGATACCGGCCACGCCGAGGACGACTGCAAAATAGGCTACTCCTCGCTTTGCTTCGAGGGCGCCGTTGAGTGACATGAGGATTGCGTAGGCGACTATCACGATTACCATGGGGATGGCCACGAATGGCATGCGCCAGTAGAAGCGATCGGATAGTCGTGCGAAGATGATGGCGGAGATTGCTGCGACGACGTATGGTGGAGCGGAAGTCAGCTGAGCGTTGGTGGAACTGAAGCCCATTGCTTTGGTGATGGTTGGAAGGGTGAATTTGGTTCCTGATCACACGCATCTGTGTTAGCTCAATCCCAAATAACGCGATGAATAGGAGTGTAGTCTTACCATAGGAAAGGGCCGACTGGCACAGCAAGAAATAAGCCTGCACGTAGATTCTCCAGTTCTGAAGCACCTTCTTCAGATCTCGCATCTTGAAGCTGGACTCCCCACTGCTGGTTCCACCTTGCTTGATGAACATCGAAAGCTCGAGGAATCGGATTTCCTCGGCAGACAACCAGCGTGTAGAGAAAGCGGGTGTGTCAATGAGGAAGAAGAAACACATCACACCCAGAACGACACTCAAAAGCCCCTCTAGAATGAAAATCCACCGCCATCCTTCAAGCCCACCGATACCATCCATCTTGGCGATGGCGGCGGCTAGGAGACCGGAGAAGGCGCCGGACAGTGCACTGGCACAGTAGAAGTATGAAATGCGGAGAGCGAGGTCTTTTGGCATGTACCAATAAGAGCAGAGATAGATAGCACCCGGGAAGAAGCCAGCTCTGTTGTGTTGCGTGTCAGTCAGTCATTGTTCACCATCAGAGGGAGCAAGGATCAGAGCTACGTACTCGAAGATACCCAGCAGCACGCGAGTAGTCATAAGACCTGCAAAGTTCTTCACCAGTCCCGTGCATGTCATGACGATTCCCCAGCTGACGACAAGAACGCCTAGGTAGGTCGAAGGGCGTTTGAACTTCTTGAGAAGGATGTTGCTTGGGACTTCAAACAACACGTAGGGGATGAAGACTATCATGGACGTAGATAAGGTGGTCAATAACAGTTCTGGGCTGCGAAATAGACAAGTGATAGCAGTACTCACAGATTGAAAGTACGGTGTTGTACTGAACTCCCGTCATCCCCAGATCCTCGACCATGCCCTCGATTTTGGCATTTCCGATATTCGCACGGTCGATATGGCAGATCAAGTACAGCAACGCCAGCATAGGGACCAAACGAACATCCACTTTTCGAAAGACCCTCTTTCGACGTTCCTCAGAGAAACTAATGTAAAATTGCTCATCTTCAGGGGTTAAGCCGACGACACGGAAAGTGTCAATCTCCGTGACGTGTGAAGGCTTGGACAGATTCTCGAGATGAGACGGCTGATCAACAATCTCCACATCATCCTTGCGGATAGATCCAGGACCCATGGCTGCAATATAATCCGAGTAAAGTTGCACAACGCAGCTGTAGATTCACCTAACAAGATCAAGAAAGTTGAAAACCGCAGAGTCGATATCTCCAAAACGGTCCACTATCCATCTGCCACAGCGGGGGGAGAGGAATCTATTATATACACCATTTCGGATATCCCCTCTTCGCAACAGACATGCCACCAGACATGCCACCAGGGTCTCGCATCATGACTTGAGCTTGAGAGCCATCGAATTCAAGCTCCCACGCATACAAACCTCTGTACCCCGGTCTTGGCGACCAGCTCACCCGCGGCGGTGGGGGTCTGATAACCTAAATTGCGGGGGACTGGGAGGTCGCTGCACTTTGAAACTCCACTTGACGATCGCGAATCCAACTCCTTCCGGTCTGATATATGGAAAATTGGGTTGCGAGTAGTCCGGGGGGACGGATAAGTGTCCAGTCACAGGCTCACAGCTTCGTTGGCCTCATGGATGGGCATAGTTACCCCGTACTTTAGTGCCAGCCAAGGCTATTGGCTCTTGCGGGGTAAACAACTTAAAAGTTCTCCGGGCTTTCTCCGCGTTGCCAAGATGTCTTTTTTCCGGTGTTGGGCCCGGAAATGCCCTGGAAAAGGGCCATCTCCGGTGCGGAATAAATGAACACCACGAGCATCATAGGATAAACATGGGGGTTGATAGTTCGTGTCCATATAACAACTAAGACTAGAACGAGTTCCTGTATTCTGACCTCATAATCTATAGGAACAGCACCTGCCTTAGAACAATTAACCTGATCGATATAGCAGCGAGAAAGAATATCATATCGCTGCATGCAAGTGGAAATTACGGAGTATATTCTCATAACTCACCCCCTCTATTTGACATGCACGTTATCCTCTCCCATCTGAGAATTACCCAACTTCGCCAGGATATAAGCATATCTTCTCGTATCACCTGTCCACTGTCACCGTCACTGTCACTGTAGCCCCATAGTGCCAGCGATGAAACACAAACCAAAGACCTCATCAAATGCAGCAAAACCTAACAATGCGAAGGCCGTTCTAAGGCCAAGGTCATCACGAAGCAAAAACACATGCAAGATATTCGTGGTATCAGGTGGCAAAAAAAAAGAAGCAAGCAAGCAGGGGTAGCCATAACAGAACATGTCTAATCAGCCAGCACATATCGTAGCATGACCACGAATGGATCCATCAATTTGAGGACCTCGGTCACTTCCGGCTTGACGGGTTCGCCGGCTGTGCGGCGGAGTTGATCTTGTTTCTTGATGCGGCGACGGCGCTCGACGGCGATCGGGTCGTCCTCATCGTCCTCCTCGTTTTCATCTTCGGAGTCGGAAGCCTCGTCAGAGATGGTAAGGTCTTCGAGGTCGGCCTGGAAGGAAATAGTTAGAGCTGTGTCATATAATGGTAGATGGGGGAATATGTGATAACCTACCTCGTCAAGACCAAAGTCGGTGCTGTTGAAGGTACTTGTGCCCGGGATCGTCTCTCCGGCTGTTCCTTCAGCGGCCATCTTCTGCCGCGTCTTGTTCAAGTGCCATCTCTTGCGGTCCTCCTGCCACTTAATCAGGGCATTGATTTCTTCCAGCGCAATATCCTTGTCAATCTGACCGACTCCCACAGCACCCTGGAATAGAGCGTTCATGTCCATCTTACCGCCCCGGGGACCCTTGCGCAGGAATTCTAGGATCTCCTCAATCCAGGACATCAAGGATTGGAAGAGCCCGTTGTCGTGCAAATGCACCTCGTGGATAAACTTGTAGAAGTTGTCCTCGTGGCGCGCGCACAGGTCAATGAAGGCCTGCACGGTCTGGTTCGGGTCGGCCGAGGCATCTTGTCGCTGAGCACTCTCGATCACCGATATCGCGTCGTCGGCGAACAAAGCGAAGTCGGTAATGCTGCTATACACATTGGCGGACTTGTACACCCGAACGAGTGGCTCGTAGAAGATGGTGAAAAGATCACGGAATAGCTGGAGGGTGACAGGCTCCTCGACGATGCTGAGCATCATCGCCTTGTCGCGTTGGCGGGTGTACAACTTCAGAAGCTGCTTCATGTTGGCGAACCACTGAGCCCCCTGCTGCATCTCCAGGTCGACATTTTCGACGGCGTGGTTCCATGCCACCCAACTGTTGAACACCTTGCCAATCTGCTCAGGAGTCAACTCGGGCTGGATGAGCTCGGAGCGCAGGATGGCGACGATGATGTCGACGTCTTCCGCCTCGGCCTCCTCTCGGATGATGTTCTTGATATCCTCTTCAGAGTCCACGAAACTCTTGAGTTTCTGGGTCAAGATAGTGTCCTCCACCTTGGAAGTCAGGGAATTAATGGATTTCTGGAAATCCTTGATACCTTCATTCAGCGTCATGGAGAAAATTCGCTGCAAGAGCGACCGTGCGCCGAACGGTTGAGCTAGGAACAGGTCCAGAACGCTAGACATGACCGCCGCCGGGTTGGCGATACGAATCACATTTTTCATCAATGTATAAGGGACAAGGCCGTGGATCCGCTTGGCCTGTGCGAACATCTCGGGTGAATTATCTTCAGCGAGGAACAGGTGGTATACGGTTGCAGCAACCCTAGCCCAGTCAGTCAAAAACGAACGCACATTCCAGATATGAGGATAGCGACTCACTCAATACGCAGCCATTCGGCGAACTTTTGGTATTGCGGGCTGAGCTCTGCAATACAGGGTTTCTCCCGTATCTCGGCGAAAAGCTTCGTCAGCCCATCTAGCAACAACAGATTAGCACGGTTCTCATGGCATCGAAGAGCAAGAATGTGAACATACTGCTCTCCACAATGTCCCTTCGGAATTGCTCCATGTAAACATCTAGCTCGGCGGCGCGTTGCCTAGCGATTTCGTAGAAGCGTTTCTGCTCCTCGATTCTGACTGCATCCATTTCCTTGCGTCGTCTCACATCAATCAATTCCTCCTCGTTCAATGAGATTGGCTTGGAAGTCAAAAACTCCTCCATAGCCTTGGACTCGGCGATCCGCTTGTTCTGCAACATGGTGCGCAGGAACGCACGAAGAGAGACGCGCTGTTCCTCGCGGTACAGAACCGTCTGCCGTGACACGACTTCCGTCGATGCACGCGGGGATTTAGAAGACTGCAAAGAGCTTTTCGATATCGATCGTCGAACAATTCCTTCGGGCGCCAATGTTCGGCCCGTTCTGGAGGTTGCCTCGTCCGATACACTAGCATCTTGAGTAGAGAGAGAGGATACTGATTCGTTGTCGTCATCCGTGGAGCCGAACCAGCTAGATGTCGTCGAGGACTTGTTCTTGCGGGGGAGCGGTGGCAGGTGCTTGCCGGGGAATTCGGTACGTAGTCTGCGATGGAGCTTGACAAATTCGCCATATCTCCGACCAATATGGTACTCCTCTTTGCCTTCTCGACGCACTCGGATGATGAATTCCTGTAGAACTCTGGTGTTAGAATATTCTCCCTTTTCCAACGTAAAAGGTCTTAAAGCGCGAGTCCACTCACCGCGTGAGGGTGATACCGAACCGTCCGCTTCACCGACGTCACCCGCACCGCTGCCACGTTGACATCCCAGCCATTGATCGCATGGCCCTCGGGCATGTTAACCAGCAGACCCTTTTCATTCGCGCCGCGCTCGACGATCTCCATCTCTGAGAACTGGATACGCTCCTCATAGCCCGACGCGGTCGGCACGCCTGAAACCATCATGAGCTCCACAAGCTTCTCGCTCTTGCGCGCCAATTTCCGGCGCTTCGTCTCCTCCAGACGATCCTCCGAGGACGAGACATGTTTGTTGGCAAATGATTCGAGGAACTAGAATAAGAAATGCTGTTAATACCATATGCCACCCGTATGCAATGCCTCTCTCCTCGCATCCCTGGGGAACCAGTCACACGCACCACTTGTAGCTTATCCTGCCAAAACTGCTTTTCCTGTGCCTGATCGAGGAATGGGAAATTCCGGACGTGATGGACGAAAATGTATCGCAAAATCGGTAGCTCCGAGTCGACCGGGGCGACCTCACCGAACTCCGATCGAAAGGGCGCGCCGAAACGTTGTAGCGCAGTAGGGGAGTTGAGCTCGGAGATTTCGCCGCGGACCTGGCGAGAGATGAGCTCGCGCTTGAGATCTACAGCGCGATTCACAGCAGATGTCAGTAATCCTTGATTCCAGGCGGCACTGCCGCCATCCCCGTGTGTGTCTTAGTGCACTTACAGTGCTCCTGCTTGCCCGTCAAGATCTGACCATCCGGCGGGGTTGTTGCTGATTGACCAGCTCCGGGCTGACCGCCGTTGGCTACGGCCTTGTCATCGAGCGCCGACATTCTAGGGGCGAGTGTGCGGTCGGAAAGTTTGCAGAGTCCCTGGTATCAGTTGGACACGCAACCTGCTTAAAGCCAAAGTGGTTGTGGTGAGATGGAAGGAAGGAGAATTTGTCTGCCTGGTCTTGTCCGGTCTGGGCTGCGGCTTGTTCGCCGAGATTCAATAGTGTCCGGGCACCACCCACACAGCCCCCGTGAGCGTTCCCTTAACGAAGATCGCCGATAGATGGGGAAGAAGTCTTTGGGAGGGTAAAAGCAGGGAGTATGTGCGACTGTAATCTGTGGTTTATGCGTTATAGACCGCAATTGCTGGTAGGGGCAAGAGAAACTAGGACTGATGTTGTTGATGGTTGAAAGAAAGCGGGCGGAGGAACTGAACTGATGTCGTCACCGGGTCACCGGCCTGTGCCGCGCAACCTTTCATCCTCTCAATAAAGAACTAAAAGGCTGCCCTTAACATTCAATGAGGAATGACATGTGTGGCCACTGGCATTTCGATCATCTGGCTAGCCTATCGGTTTAAATTTAGAATTGAGATTCATATGGTAAAGCCACAGGAAACCCTTCCTTCTAGCAAATCTGACAGACTGAACACCAACATCAACAGCACTACAGAATACTGTCACTACGATCGCTTGTACCCCCTCAAAGACTGTCACGCTTTTGTCCGAAATTGGCCGATCACACTGACATGGGCAAAGCTAGTATTAAGGGGACACACAAGGCCAAGGAAATGGGCCACGTTGAAGACTCTCAAGTCTGGTCTTAGCAGCCAGTTGTTTGCCCTTGGCTCAGGAAAAGTAAGATCATAGTAGGGCACGCATATAGTAGTAAGGCGGGGTATGATGCTCCTACGAATACGATAGTAACGATACACGCCCCGAATTTGCCTCCCTGACGCGGCCTGCTCCACCTTGACCCAGCATTGGCATTCATTGGCACTGTGGGAAAAGTGACGTTCATAGGGCTGAATATCATGCTGCCTAGTGCCTCTGCAGGGCTGAATGCTGGCATGTAATACCGGTCGTTCTTGTCGATAAGGCTATAGAATTACGTAGGGGGACTAAGAATTAGGATTCACGCGAAATAAGAAGAAATCGAGGTCGATCTGAAGGAATTGGTGATGAACAGTCTTTCCCGTCCGTTACGAACTTACGGCTATTAACGAACCGTTAATCCTAGCGGTTACTATTTACCTTAGCTTTATCTACAGGCTACTTTGTTGCCTTTTAACGGCATATAATCGCTTTTTTAAAAGTGTATAGTATAAATGCTAGAGTTAGCAGTTTAACCCTATTCAGGATTGTGGTTAGCCTCCTTATCGCGGGGTTATACGTTATTATTTCTAGTAGGGGGTATACTACTAAGTTATATTGGAATAGCGGTATTCTAGTTCCTGAATAGCATCTTCCCCCGTGATTATTACCGGAGGGTCTTTCTTTTTTCGCTAGGGTGTTCTGGTTTAGATAGACTAGGTTCACTACTCAGACCCCCTGGATCGTTCCGACGCTTAGCGGGTTATTCACTGTGACGAAAGTGGACGATCGGATGGTTGAGGATGGGGCTGGTAACTGGTGGATGCGGTGTTTGCCCGAAAGGCCTCACGAGTTCCTAAAAGGGGAAGTTGCCGGGCGAATGCCTTAGGCAGGAAGGGGATATAAAAGCCCGGTCTACCTCCCACCACGCATCTTCCTCTTCTTTTCTTTTTCCTCTTCCAGACTTGATATTTTCGTTGGTAGCGCCGAATCGAGACATTTGCCTACGTTCGCTTGACTTGTAACATTCACTAGGTTTAGTCTCTTGATCATTTTCATCTAGCTATTCAATTACCTAACTGATACCTGCCTTATATTGTGAGTGCCTTCGCCAAATTCTCTTATTGCTTAGTGCGAGTTATTGTCTAACGTGTTATGAATAAGTGCTGCATCCGCTATCGCTGCAAACACATTCTGTCGTTCTATAGTGGCAACAAGCTTCCTAATTTTCTCCCGTCAAATGTTCGAAAACATAGGTATCAAGTAGGCTGCGACTCTTCTCGGGTGTCTTTCTGCCTGCCTAGTCCCAATTCCCGTTGTATTTCTGTTCCACGGAAAGCAGTTGAGAAAGAGGAGCAAATTCGCACCACTTTTTGAACCTGTTCAAGAATCATGTGCCGCGGAGCAAAAAGAAGAGAATGAGAGGGAGAAGGGAGCAGCCGGAGATGCCTGCCTTTGACCCAAGGGCGTCATCCAGAAAGCGGTTTTATTGTGGGGAAGGATCCAAGAATCGCGAGTTTTGGTGATATTTGGCCCCTGGAATCGGTCTATGGATGTCTCCATTGGATGAGAACTTGATCGGTTTGACAAATGCAAGGTATATTTGCCAATGGTGGGGCTTGCATATGTACATCGCTCGATCTAGTGGAATCAAGTGAACAACGTGTTTGCGCAACACGAGATAGTCCTCCCTATTGGCCCCTCCACTCAAAGAATGATGTATCACATTACAAACTAACATTACACAGATATACCATCTATAATTGCCCTAAGCGAATGCATATGCAGATTGATGGATTGTAGAAGTGATAAGACGTGTTAAATGCAGCCCCAAAATATGGGAATAGGTGAGTTTTCCTATTGGAAGTGACGTATTTCTCCCTCGGGGAATATATTAACCTACTTCATCTATAAAAGGCTTGCTATACCCTCTGAAAAGATCATAGTGAGTCATATTTCGACAATACTTCCCCAATTTCTACAATCTTTCAATTCATTCCTTACCTTCAGTCGGATCGAAAAGCTAAATTTGCATATCTCTGATAATAAACATATAGACTCAATAGTACCGTAAAGCTTTCGGCGTCTTATATTACACACGGTAGCTCCGTCATCATGGGCAGTATTCATGACTCGGTGAACCTTTCGTCTGAATTAAGTGGAAGGATTCTTTGCATTCCAAGCCTGGAACCCATCTTTAGGCATTGGCCCTCTGCAGTCAACTCGCACCTAGACTGCCTCCGACAGGAAATTAATGAAACACTCGAAAGGTGAACCCAAATAGCCATTTCCAAATTAACGAACGAGGATCCTAATATCGGTACGCAGAACCATTAAAGATGAGCGAAAACTTCAAGCCCTGAAATCCTGTGACTTTGCCTTTTTGACTTGCTGGTAAGCCTAAATGCTCGTCGTTGGATCAAATAGTCACTCAACTGATATCATCAGCCTATATCCACAAGTCGAGTGGGAGATGCTTCGGATCGCGGGAAATTTTACGCTATGGATCTTTTTGTGGGACGACGAAATTGATGACGGTGGCACTTTAGTCGCTGAGAGCGAATGCCATGCCAAGGCCTATTGCCAGAATTCCCTAGAATATGCTCGTTTAGTTCTGGGACTTGACACCACGGACGGCAGCGGATTAATGGATGACGATTTCCAAAATTTGCCATGCCCAATTCCTACCATGCTGTATTTCCGAGACGTTTGCCCGGTCTTACGGAAAAGCATGGATTTAGGTGTGTGTGTCTGTCTGTTTTGAACATTGTTGGCAAGCACAAGGCTGATTTGACACAAGGGAAACGGAAGCGATTGTTTCAAGAGATTAGCGACTACATGATTTGGACTACGAAAGAGCAGGCAGTTCGTGAATCTGGCAAAGTTCTGACAACAGATCAGTACATAGAATTGCGCAACTGGACATCGGGAATATATCCAGTCATTGCGATAATTGAGTGAATCTCTCCCTCCTCCTCCCAATCTGATATTATATCTTACTTGGAAACTAGATTCCTCGCCCAAGTAAGGTTCGATGAATCTCTGATTGGGTCAGATGACATGAAGACCATTTGGAGAGAAACTTGCTTTCTCTGCATGCTGTAAGACTTAAAATCCCTAACTCATGTTTTTGCAGTTCTAACCCATTTCATTAGAGCATTAATGACATACACTCTGCAAAAAAGGAATTGGTAAGCGAAGAGCCCGATACCAGCAAAGCCAAACTTCTAATACACGCCGTTAGGCCTCGGGATCTGTACTCAACGCAATACCTGTTTTGTTCCATTCTGATCAAGCCAAGGACGTTGATAAGGTTATGGCAGATATTGTGGCAAAACTAGTATTGTCAATCAACTCATTTGACAAAGCAGCCGCTAGATTGACGTCTCAGTTGACTGGGAACCAATTACAGCCACAGATGCTGCGATATCTCGATACTTGCCGTAACGCCGTTAGGGGGTTATTGACATGGTCCTCATCAACGCTGCGGTATGGTTTATCCCATCAAAGGGACATGGAGGGGCGCGTGGTAGTTACACTCTAGGGCATCAAGGGGTTTTTGCTGAATTATTCCACCGTGATATGTTGTCAACCAAATATGCCCGTATTGGTACCTGCACATTTGTGGCTTATCATCCCAAATAGGTATGCCAGCTCCGCAACAGTTTTGTATGGGACACACACTCATTTTCGTGCTTATCATGCCGCTCGGAATTGCAACATCTGAGGGCCTCGGTTTTCATGTCATCTCAGGGGTATTTCAACAGCCCCGAGATCATTCATTCCTTTGTTTCTTTGTTTTCTCTTCAGAATCATCATCAATATCAATCATCACCATATCTTCTCCTTTTTGATTCCATTGCTCCGATTGGCCTCGCCATCCGTGTACTTCATAACTGTAATATCTGACATATGTTCCACTTCGCATAGATTGACAAAACGAAATGGAGGTTGATTAGTATGAGCAATTAAAAAGGCGTTTGCTCTCGCAATATTCTCAGTGATGAGGCTTCACCCAATAAACCATGGAGCTTCTCTTGAAGATGGCCATCCATACCCCCGTGTTCCATGTATCACCTGAGAAAAGGGGCCAATTTTGTCATTTGTAACAAGCTATATAGACGTAACGTATCTGTCTAATTCTTTAAAGAGCCATTATATGCTCCATTATCTATAAAATAATCGATATTGATTATCTAGGTTGTGACACCTTACTAACAACTAATTTTCGAGATGGAAAAGTACTGCAAAAATCGAAAAATATTCCCCCAACTTTTTATCTGAGTGCCTCTTCGTTCCAGTGCATACAACGTGCGCCAGCGCACGTCACCAGTATTTTACAGATATGTCTATGTTTACCTTGCCATGAGCCTTTGTGGAAACCCCCAGTCTCTAGAATATTGCAAGTACGGGTAAGCATTGGATAACATTCACGAGCATGAAGGTGTGTAGGTTAATTGATTAATGATGCAAGGCTAGGCTGTGCTTGCCAACGAGACAATCACCACTTCCTTCGTAGCTCACAGTCCCGCGATTTATTTCTGAAAAAAGCTACAGCATACGGTACTGACTAGTATGCATCTTGACGAACAGGAGAAACGGAATCAATAGCATGGAGATGAGATTGAACGATTAATTGAGGAAAAGAAGCAAAATCAATCTGTGCTGAAGGCCACGTTGAGGTGGCCACGCTGGTGGAAACGGGATTTCGGGATGAGAATTGCCGAGTCTCGCGAATTTGCAGGAATGCATACAAAGCACATACAAAATGTGAAATGCATGGGCCCAAGGGTTTCTTAGTGGTGAGTAACCACTCCATTTTCCTTGACAATTTCTCACTCTTGGTTCTGTGCTAGTAGAGATATCGGCGACCAATTATAGATAATGCCGTCTGTGTTTTGTAAAGACAGATGATAGAGCGCCAGCTCCAACTCCGTAATTGAAAGGAGGATTTGGTGTCCGAGTACTCTCTTGATCCCCTGAAGGATTTCTCGGATAGCCATCAGATAAGTGTTTGTGCATAGCTGCACTAATTCATGTTTAAAATGGCTCCGATCTGATTCGAGGATGCTGAAATTGTCTTCTTGTAAGCGGGGGCCCAAATCAGACACCCAGCTGAATGATCATATATTAACAAGGTACTGTTAAATGCCGTACGGTTGGAAGCCTTACCTATAGTCAAGACCAGCCTTCTCAAATATTTCGTTCATGTTCGACTCGAATTCTTTTGCCTTAGCACCTTCCACAAGCTGATGTACCAAGTCTGCCTCCTCCCATTGAATAAATCCGCCCGGCTCTGCAACCGCTTTGTTAGTATTGATGAAGCTCAGCGTACCAGTTAGGCAGGACTATACTCAAAAGACGCTTCACGTGGCTAATTAACGATGACGTATCCTTTCCCCGCAGGTTGCTGGCCCACATCCTAAGATGTACCACATCAAATTGGCCGACGAGTGTGTTAGGCGGTTTGGTTAAAGAGTCAAGTACACCCAGAGAAACATTCTGCGGCCACAGCTTTTTTGGAGGGAATTGAGAATCAGACAGGTCAAAGCCGTACAACTGAACTGTAGGTGGAAGTTGTCTTGCAAGATCAAATACCCAGGCGCTGTGGGATACTTTGAGTCACTTCTCGGTAAAAGAGATTATAGAGAAGGGAGGCATACGCTGTTCCAGTTCCAAGTTCAGCTATCTTCATACCGCTAGTGATGGGAATCTGAGGATGTAGTTCGTATCCTTTATGGAGTTTCCAAAGCAAATGCTGCGCATCCAACCTAATACCGGTTAGTGATCCTTTATAGCTCTTCACCTGCGCCAGTAGAGATAAAAAATATCACGAACCGAATAGAGTCAGCAATGCCTCGCCCTAAAACATAGTCATCGTCTCTAGCCATGCTTCTCTTTTTGAACTCCGACTAAGGCGAAAATTAATTCCAATAACGACAAAGGTTTTTAGTGTTGGACGAGAGGATAGGACTACCCATAAGTAAGCCCACGACGGGGAAGTGACTTCAATTTAAATGAATTATAGTACATTTCTATGAAGGGGGATCGTCCTATAGAAGACATATTGAGCCTGAAGGGCCTCTGTTCAATCATATTTCTGTATCAATGGAGCATGTGATAAGAGACTGGTTTGGAAAATTATGAGATTACGGGATGATCTATCAACCATATTGCCACATGAGCGACATGCAGCATGCATGCTTCTCCTAACTTGGAAAGCCTTACATATAAGGGAGCCTGAAATGCTAAGCGATGGTAGCAGGATTTTTGTGTAAGGTCAGCTTTAGGGCCATTTGTTTCTGCTATCCCTAGACATGGTATACAGGCTCGGGAGTCTTCTTGAACACCAGTTTGTTAAATTTCCTTGAGGTACTAACTATCTCTAGGATACCAGGTTAATACACAGGCATGGCCAATTTCATTCTACGGCATACTAAATTTCTAGGAAGTGGAAACTTCTGGGGACTTCAGACTCCGTTCTAACCTATCCAGGCATGATTTCTCGAGCTTATCATCGAATACTCGCCGACCAATAGGCTATAGTATACAGGGTAGGATTACTTCCATGATTTCGTTGTTCGACATGCAGATCTACTGGCGAATGCTCGCTCGTTCTTCTGCATTGTGACCCAGAAGCTGCTTTTGGCAGGGCCTTTCTCCGCAAGATACTGGGCGATGGCATCCGATTCGAATATCTTAAGACCGTCAGCCCCGAAGAATGTAGGCATTTTCCCCATGGGATAGTCGGCTAGGAAGTCAGGGGTCTTGTTGTCTATTCGGAGTTTGAAGTCCGGCGTTAAATCTAATTCTAAACCGTCTACCTTTGCAACGGCAAGGAGCTAAACTCATTCGGGTCAACAGTCAAAGCGCTCGAGACGCTGAGAGAAACGCTTATCTTCATCACCCGTGGATTCGACATAAAGTTGAAGGTATAGATGAGGC
Source organism: Penicillium goetzii (assembly GCA_037043885.1). NCBI lineage: Eukaryota > Fungi > Ascomycota > Eurotiomycetes > Eurotiales > Aspergillaceae > Penicillium > Penicillium goetzii. The sequence goes on from JAWLST010000039.1 coordinate 274,561, forward strand.
CGAGTTTTGGAATTGTGTTAATAGTATCAACGTAAAATGCCTAAGAACACCAAAAAGCTTGGGAATATTAAATCGTTCTAACGCTATAGGATTCTTTCGAGGTAGTTGAAAGCAGTATTCAGAAACATATCCTGGCGATGATTCAACTGTGAGTATATATCTATGTATTGATGGGGCTAAACAAGAAAGCACTACCAAAGTAGGCATATATGCATGATAGCCTACACGACCTTCGAAGGTTCATGTTATTAGCCTACTGCCGTAAAGACATAGAGGTTAGTCACGATTAGAATTAGGAAAATAGTTAATCGACCACATTAAGCAAGGTAGCACAAAAGGCACTTATACATCATAGCATGCACCCGTCTACATTCAACCAATCAATTTGTCGGCTGATAACTTTACCGCTGTACAGATATTTCGGCTAATCACCACCTCGAGTCACAATTACTCGATCTTCTGCCACAGCAATTCCAGTTTCTGCACGACGCCCTATCGGGAATTCTGGTTGGAGGTGCAGGATAAAAAGTCTATTACAACAGACAAATGGGACGAACAATAAAGCCCGATTGCATCTTAATCGCGGGAACGGCGGGCATTTCGTTAGCCCCCTTACATCGCGCTTATAGAAACCTGTGAAGAGTTAGAATCCCATGTATTGACTAGTATGCATCGTAGCGAATAGGAGAAACGGAATCAATAGTATGGAGATGAGATGATTGATTGAAGAAGAGAAGCAAAATCTATCTGTGCGAGGCCTTGTTGAAGTGGCCTCGCTACCGGATTTGGGACTTCGGGATGAAAATGGCCGAGTCCCGCGGTTTTGGCGGAACGCATACAAAATACATACAAAATGTGAAGTGGGTCGGGCCAAGAGATTCTTAGCGGTAAGTAAGCACTCCATTTTCCGTGACAAAACCTTATCCTCGCGTGCTACGTGACTCTTCCATCGTGCTTATGGAAACCTTATGGAAACCTTATCCTCGTGTGCTACGCCATCGTGCTTATGGAAACCTTATGGAAACCTTATCCTCGTGTGCTACGCCATCGTGCTTATGGAAACCTTACCCTGTTAGGCTGGCCCCTGATATCGCGCTTATGGAAACCTTATCCTCGTGTGCTACGTGACTGTTCCATCGTGCTGCGCTCCGATCTAGTATCGACCTTCATATGCCATATGTAGGATTTCCTGGAACGTGATATTGACTTTCTTAGTGGTAGTAGGAATGAGTTGTACTACCATGTAGGTGTTTTGGGAAGTATGACTACCCGTGCACCTTGACCTCAGATAGACAGCTCGACACTCAATGAGAGACCAGGCTCCAAGTATTACATCTTCTGCGTCGGGGCCTAGTGTCTATTCAATAATTCCTATCGATAAATCCCTAAGAAAATACTTATGAGGGTTACTCGACCCTATTACCGCTTTTTTGCTGCCATATTAAGCACAGATTTGCTTCCACATTGTCTTCAAGATGATGAAAACTGACGCGTAGGATGGACCATGCACAATATACTCTTGCTCTTCAAGCGCCGAGTATAAAACCATATACCAGTTAACATTATAGAGCTAACATTATACCAGGTACATTTAATAAATACGCTGCTATAAAATGGAAGATAGCTAATATTACGAATATCAACGACACCGAGAGGGGTACTCGAAACTTGAAAATAAAAGTGACTTCATCTTGCATATGTCCTTAAGCGGATCGGGCGGTCAATGGATATCTTTTGATAATGAGGATATCAGACACATACAACCATGATTAATATCAATCCTATAACCAAGTTCTATCCTGCACGCTACCCCTTCCAGCCAAATCAAGGAGGCTAGTCCGCTCATGTATGCACAAAGATAACTCGTGGACAAATCATACATCCACGCCTGCATTATCGTCTTTTCAAATACCCCGGCCACTAATTGATTTGTTCCTCAAGTTATACATACTTTGGTTTTTACAATACACTCAAGGCTTTCAGCCACTCTCTATGCACTGGACCTCATGCCGCTTTATAATTGTAGCATCCTAGTTTACAAGAGTGACGACTCCTTTGGACGAGTTTGTAATATATGTGCTCAAGATGCGTTCTTGAACTCAAATTATTCATATTCTAACTTGATTCGTTCTGCGCTTCCTAAATAGATTCGTTTCCCTAAAGGCCTCCTTCACCCCTTCCATTTGCAATGTCCTAGAATACCACTCCATGGTAGAAGGGTACAGCTGGCGCATTTCTTGATCAATAACAAATTCAAATCCCCAGTACAAGGCTGAAGCCGCAGAAATGTCTGCCAAGCTGAGTTCTGTCTCAGTCGTTATCTAGACCTGCTCTTTGATATGCACTTCAAGATACGTGGCTCATCGTTTATGTGTTATGGTGTCATACGGTGGACGAGGAGGGGTTGGTAGAATGAGACGGGCAAGAGGCAGCGAAAAGCAAGGGACAAGGAATCATCCTACATAATGAGAATGGACTAATGATTAGTATGTGTAACTCAACACAGAGGTCCTGTCCTGTAATCCAAGAGTATCCTTGAATTGCGTTGTCCAATAGCTTAAATACTCCTGATCGGAAAAATGACCGCTCCTATATCTTATCTAAACTCCTTACTTAGATTCTGTACAGGGTGAAGTAATTCCCAAGGTCTAAATTCTTGGCCTATTCAGACTTTACCTGTTGTCATCCATATGGAACTCCCAAGGCTACAATGATAGGCTTAAAGATTTTCACGCCAACGCATACAGGGAAGACGTGGTACAGTGGCGCTTCATAGTGAGACGTTCGAATACGAGAGAATAACCGGGGATGGGATATCATGCCTTCCCTACTATCCAGACAATAGATGTCCCGCACTCGAGTAGGCATAAGAAATAGTATAAAAGCCCGCCTCGGAGACTATCGCTCTCGGATCATAACAACCTTCATCTTTCCTCATTTTAAGTGCTTTAAACAAAGTCATTCTATAAAATGCATGTCCCCCGTACATCCATTACCTTCAATTATCAAGGTGATGCATTGGAGAGAGTCGTCGCAGTGTTAGCGATGCACCGACAAGACGACTACTACGCATACGAGCGTGGAGGAGATTGGTTCGTTGGCCTTGGAAATCAATCGACATTACTCATAGACTCCAAAGGGGAGACTGCGACTGTGATTGCGGGATTACAGCAAATATCACGCCCGGTTGCTGGATCCTCCGTCTCTGATATTGCAAGAGAGTTTGTTCACGAGAATCTGAAAGACGGAAGCAAAGTATTCGGCCAAGCCGGGTTTAACTACGCTGCATACACCCGTGGACAAAATTTCAAACCCGGCGACTGGCCCCTGCTTAGCTTGCTGATTCCGCGTGTGGAAATCACTTTTCGGCGGGACAAGATTACTGTGGTGGGGTTTGATGACGACAAAGTCAGAGAACTCCATGATTTCATCAAGCATGCTCCGACCAGTTTCGATCTTACTAGACTTAACATTACCGCAAACGTCGATACACAAGAAGCGACGGGCGAATATACTTCTCGGGTTAAAAAGGCGCTAGGAGAAATAGCCCAAGGCCAATACACCAAAGTGATTCCGTCGCGGGCTGTGAATGTCAAGAACAAAGTGGATATGCCGGCAACTCTGTTTCTCGGTCGACACTCGAACAATCCTGCACGGAGCTTCTCACTGAGTCATGCCGGGTTTCAAGCTACAGGCTTCAGCCCCGAGCTGGTAATGTCGGTCCAGAATGGAAAAGTGATCACTGAACCGTTAGCTGGTACGCGATCATGCAGTGGATCAGAGGCTGAAGTAGAGCGACTGCGGCAGGAATTGTTGAATGATCCGAAGGAAATTGTGGAACTCGTGATTTCGGTCAAAGAAGCGGTTAAAGAGCTAGACCAACTGTGTGTGCCACATACCATCACTGTTGACGACTTTATGTCGGTCCGCCCACGCGGCTCCGTTCAGCATCTCGGGTCTACTGTGGCAGGAATACTATCGCCCGATAAGGATATGTGGGACGCATTTGAGATCCTGTTCCCTTCGATCACTGCCTCGGGCATTCCGAAACATACAGCCATCGAAGCTATCCAGCGCCTCGAAAATCAGCCAAGGGAGCTCTACTCAGGTGCTGTCTTCATGATTGAGGATGTGAAATCCTTTGAGGCCGCACTGGTTCTGCGCACTGTATTCCAGGATGCGACTCGTCAATGGATCCAAGCCGGGGCTGGTGTCATTTCACAATCTAGTCCGGAACGTGAACTGACAGAAACTTGCGAGAAATTAGCAAGCATTGCTCCATTTATCGTTACAGAGTCCAAGTCCTAGGTAAGTGGCTTGAGAGATATGTGTTGGGACCATTGGTCACCGCCCTCGGTCATTCCCGATGACCGGTCCCTGATCTCTTCCCCTCATCATCCATCTAGCTAATACACATCCTTACATGTGCATTCTCTCTCTTTCTGCTGGACTGTGATCCCTCTCAATATGGTGGAAGGGAAAAAGATTGGTATTTAGTTATTTGATTTCAACTTGTCAGAGAAAGGGTATTCTCTTTGTATAGCACCTCAAATTGGAAACTATGGCCTTTCGTTTTCCCTCACAAGAACGGATTCGCGGTAGTCATAGAAGTACCTCCTCGGAAAAAAATTTTATAGGTGAGCATTTCCTATAGGCTGAGGCTAATCGCACGACAACTTGTGCTTTCGCACAATAGACTATACACATTTCGGATGTAGTGGAGAACAGTTACATCGAGTACTTCAACATCCGTATAATACAGTATTATCTATTCGAGTGTATTAAAATACCCCAGGAGGAAAAGAGGCAAAAGGAATATAGAGGGTAGGTAAATTAATCTATCTTTCTATTTTTATCGAAATTAAACTCTGCTTACGTATGGATCTACGACCGGCTTGAAATAATATTAATAGCTTATATTATTATATACAGAACTAGCGATAGTAAGGTGAGACGTAAGTAGTGCTTATATACGGGTAGTAGGGTTCTATAAGTTTAAACCCCCGACAGGTTTTCAAAAGCATTTTTTAGTTAAGAGTTAAGGAATAGACCAAAGAATAGACCAAAGAATAACACCTAAGCTATTAAAAAAGACGGTTCAAAAGATATTTAGCATAACATTCTAAAAAAGAGGAAGTTGAAGTATATCTAGTAGGACTGTTTCCCTGGTCTCTGGACTCAGACATTTGAACTGCTACTGTATATGATAAAGGGCTTGATAGGTATTAAGATGTCGAGATACTCGATGTACCTGTTATCCACTATATTCGAAAGGGGTATAGCGTATCGTGTTAGGGCATAAGTTATCGTGCGATTAGCCTTAGCCTTCAGATATGGGCTTTCTTGCCCCTCGCCGTAGCCCTGCGGCTGACGGGCATCTCCGAAGAGGGTGAAGTCGCCCATTGGCTGCTGATGGGCGATGAAGTTTGGCCTAGCTTCTCGGAAAGCATATCGATCTCCAGCTGCCGCCAGCCTGCTCCATGGACCATGGCTTCGAAATCCATCTGCAACGACGCCTATTCGTACTTTAGATACGGGCTTTCTTGCCCCTCGCCGTAGCCCTGCGGCTGGGCGGCGTCAGCAAACAGGGTGAAATCGCCCATTGGCGGCTGCTGGGCGAAGGGGTTGCCAAGGGGGAAATTGGGCGAAACGTTGCCGTCTGTCAGACCTGAGTCTGGAGGAGAAGGAGGTATGAAGTAGGCAGAGGTGAAGTAGGCAGAGGAGAAGTAGATTAGACGAAAAAAAGACATCCTAGATCATATGTTACATACAAAATTGTATGTAATCCGAAAGCCCATAGTAGGGGTCTACCAATCAGGCAAGTACCGAGGGGAGGCCAAGCAGCTCGGACATCATGTCGAGCTCCAGTTGCCGCTCTATAGCCTCAAGATCCGCGCCAAACGACGCCTAGTCGTATAGCACAGATTCCTCTTGTGCCTGGACGCCCCCCCTGCGGCTGGGCGCCGTCAGCGAACAGGGTGAAATCACCCATTTCCTGCTGATGGGCGATGGTGTTGCTAAATGGGAAATTTGGCGAAACGTTGCCGTCTGTAGCTCGCATATCATATCGAGCTCGAGTTGTCGCTCCATCGCCTCAAGATCCATTCCAAACGACGCCTAGTCGTATAGCACAAATTCCTCTTGTGCCTGGACGCCCCCCCTGCGGCTGGGCGCCGTCAGCGAACAGGGTGAAATCACCCATTTCCTGCTGATGGGCGATGGTGTTGCCAAATGGGAAATTTGGCGAAACGTTGCCGTCTGTAGCTCGCATATCATATCGAGCTCGAGTTGTCGCTCCATCGCCTCAAGATCCATTCCAAATGACGCCTAGTCGTATGGAATGAACTCGTCGTACGGCTGACCTTGGTTGGTTCTAAGGTCAACACCCTGCGACTGGGCGGCGTCGCCAAACAGGGTGAAATCGCCCATTGGTCGCTGCTGGGCGAAGGGGTTGCCAAAGGGGAAATTGCGTGAAACGGTGCTATCTATCAGACCTGAATCTGGAGAGAACAACATCAGGTTCCCCTGGGCCCTAGGAGATAGACCAGATATGCAGGAGGCAGAGGAGAAGTAGATTTCTAGCGAGAGAGATAGAGAGAACACAGAAGGATCAATGTAATACCTACAATACCTACAGCATAAGGCATAATCACGTATTACTAGCTAATATCTATGATATATCACTATCGAACTATCACAGAAAATTTTGAGCTATTAAATAAAATCGGATAGAAAGAAAGATCAAAGATCAAAGATCAAATTCCATTATTCAGTTCTCAGCTACTATTAGATTAGACAAAGAGAAAAAAGAAAGATATCCTAGATCATATGTTACATACGGAATTGTATGTAACCCAAAGGCCCATACCTATCTAGGAGGCAAGTGCCGAGGGGAGGCCCAGCAGCTCGGAAATCATGTCCATCTCCAGCTGGCGCTCCATGGCCTCAAGATCCATGTCAAACGACGCCTAGTCGTATGGCACGAATTCATCATGTGCCTGAACGCCCCCCTGCGGCTGGGTGGCGTCCCCAAACAGTGTAAAATCGCCCATTACTGGCTGCTGGGCGAAGTGGGCGCCAAAGGGGAAATTTGGCGAAACATTGCCATCGGCCAGACCTGAGTCTGGAGAGAACAACATTAAGTTCCCCTGTGCCCCAGGAGACAGACCCGGCGCATGGGCTGGAGCCCCGGCGAAGTGGTTGCCGGAATTGCCGACGTCCATTGGATACTGAGGGTCCAGGAATGGCTTGAAGCCGGCACCCAAGCCCTCAGAATGGGCAGCAGCGGGGAGCTGCATCTGGAACGTAGTAAAGTCCTCGGTGACGTTGGACATCTCCAGATTGTCCATATTGTCTAGACTATTCCAATCGAATTCGAAGTTGACGCTGCTAGTGTCGGCAGTCGCCTGTGGGGATCCGTCCATAGACATAGAACCAGATCCGGCGAGGTCCGGAACGGACTCCGCTGACTGGATGGACATCGACTGGCCGTGCATTTCCAGCCGGGGGATGAGGCTCTCCGGGTCAGCAGCCGCAAACTGAGCCTGGAGGCTGGCGAGAGTCATGTCGAAATGGGAGTAGACCTGGTCATTGGTCATGCCCGCCGACGAAGACGCCTGGTAAGCGGAGTTGTTGAGAGGAGTCGAGTGATTGACATCAGCCGAGTAATCGAAACCAGCCGAGGTATCGAAGCCAGCCGAGTGATTAACACCAGCCGAGTTGTTATAACCAGCCGAGTTATCGTAACCAGTCGAGTTGTCGAAACCAGTCGCGTTGTCGACACCAGTCGAGTTGTCGACACTGGAATCAAACCAGGGCGGGTAGCCTTCGCGCATGCACTGCGGAGGGGGCTCCGCGAAGTTGATGTACGGGTTGTCCGGGAGCTCACCAAGAGCCTCATAAGGAGAGGGAGTCGGGCCCACACTGGGGGTGCTGAAGTCGGTTGGGCCAGATGCAGGAGTAGACACGCTGGGGGTGTCAGGAGTGGCCTGGATAGAGGTGCCGCGCTTGCTCTTGGTACCGAGAGTACGAGAGCTGTGCTTGGAGCGAATGTAGATCCAGCCATGAGCTTTCTCCATGTGCTGCTTGCAGTTGCTCTCACGCTTGGAGTGGTAAGTGCAGGGCTCGAAATGGCAGCGGAAGATGTTGGGACTGTCGGAGTGCTTGTCATTCATATGGCGATCGCGCTCCTTTTCAGTCGGCCAACCGATTTGGTTGTACTTGCAGGTAGTATCGGTGCACTTCCAGGGGCGCGAGTGAGTCTTCTCATGCTTGGTCAGGTCGCAGGGACGCTTGAAGACCTTGTCGCAGTGAGCGCACTTCTGATTGATGTCCATGGGAGGCGCATTCTTCTTGCGACGAGCCATGGAGCGCATGACACCCTCATCAAGCTCATCCTCATCGAGAGTCATGGCGCGCTTGACGGCAGCAGGGGCATTCCCCTCGTAAGGCAGGCCAGTGGCCATGGAGATGAGCTTGCCATCCTGCATGATGACCAGCTCGATGGGGCGTCCGTTCTGGGAGAGACCACCCTCGAGGGCGGCGTTATTGATACTGTGAAGTAGTCAGTACGGTGAGAGTTGGGAGCAAACAGGGTCAGGTCAACTCACAGGGAGGACGGCTCGTCCTTGTTGCCGGACTGAGCCTGAGCGTCCTGGGTCGCTTGGACCCGCTGGCGATTAGCTTGGATCATGGCGGCGTAGCGTCGAACCTGGGTGACAAGGTCGAGGAAGTAACCGTTAGTGTAAGGGCGATCAGCGGGAAGTCGCTGATCCCGGGAGTTGAGATGAGAAGTCGACGTGTGCAGACACTGGATGGTAAACTCGCAGAAGCTGAGATACGAAGAGCGAGACGCCGAGAATTTCTGAAGCAAGAGACCTTATGAGCTTCGACCAGAACGCCAGAAGTACCGAGGAGGAGAGAAAGAAACGCAGGATGTGGGAGGTGGGAGGTAGGAGGTGGGAGGTAGGAGGTGGGAGGTAGGAGGTGGAAGGTGAGATGAGATGAGGGAAGAAGTTGGCAAAGGAAAAAGTTGGCGAGGGATGAGGGATGGGAAAGGAAGAAAGTTGGTGAGGGAGGAAATTGGGAAAGGAAGAAAGTTGTCGAGAGAAGAGAGTTGGGAAAGGAAGAAAGTTGGCGAGGGACGAAAGCTGGAAGAGGGAGAAAGTAGATGAGAGGAGCGGACTTACAGGAGCGAGCCAGAGGAGGATTTTCTCAAGATCGCGGAGGCAAACAATCTGCTTGTTCACGATGCGACTCGGGACACTCCTGACGAGGGGATGGAAAGGCTTGAGCTTGGGTTCCTTGAGGATGGGAACAAGAACAAAGCGCTCAATCTGCTTGCAGGCCGAATAGGACAATTGACGTCTAGGAGTGGTGCCTTGGTCGAAGTCTGAGGCAGCAGTAGTAATGGCCGATTGTCCCAGGTGGATGTCATTATTCACTTCCCAAAGAGGAAAAAAGGAGGTTAGCTTGGCCTAAATAGGAAATAAAGTAGGGCTGGGGATATTGTTTGTGGTGGGGCTAGGAGGCAGACAATCACATATACGCACCTTTTTCAGATGATGCATCAGGCAACGACTCACGGCTGCTGACTGATGACCCTAGTCCACTGTCGGACTCGTGGCCATGATCTTGATCACGTTGATGTTGTTGTTGTTGCTGCTGCTGCTCCTTCTTGTCCAAAGGGAACAGATCATACCCATCCTCGCTCGACGGCTTCGAGGCACCGGATACAGCAGACTTGGACTCGTCCACACCACCAAGGCTATCTAGGTTCTCAGCAGAGGATGACTTCGCCTCAGGCTGATCGTCGAGGGTCAAGCGCTCAAGAATGGACGCCATACGCTGTTCGCTAAGGGCAAGAGCGTCAAGAGAAGTTGGCGAGCGACGAGGAAGAGATCGAATGTTCAACACTGGATCACGATCATTTGATGGCGGGCTAGTCGGGGTATTGAACGTCTCGCCCTTCTTCAGTTGCATTTTGGAAGAACTGGACTCCGCCTCGGGGGCCAGCGAGGTGTTTATGACGGGCCGCCTCCGCGGATGCACCCGAGGGGACTCGAATTGAGCAGACACCATGATGGATTGGTTCTGCATCGATGCCAGCGTTAGTACGACTGCACCCTACGCCCGAAAGGACAGATTGTTCAGGATGATTGGCTAATTCCCAGTGACTCACCAGATGGATGGTTTGGCTGATTCGTGATGTGACGTACGGTCGAGTCAGAGACTAAGCCCGGGTTCCAGATTTGGTCCGGCTCGCGATTTCGAAGCGGGACTTTATAGAGGGCACCGGTGCCCTCTTGCGTCGACAATATACTAAGCGTGGAAGAATCGTGACGATGGAATCAAGCCCTGCAATACAGATCCAGGAACAAGAGACCACGAAAGGCGATAAGTTCGAGTGGGTTTTGGCAATCGTCGCTAGGCAGGATGGCAGGCTAACGGATCAACCGATCTAGCGTACTCTCCAAAGGCCTTTGAGAAGCCTACACGAATCGAGGACAAATCTATGAAAGCGATCGATGCCGAACAGAGTCGAGCGTCGTTCGCAACGGTCGATGATGGAGAAACGGGGAAACACCCTTATCGACCAAGGGCGTTTCAAGGCGGAAGAGGGGCAGTTCGGCCACCTAAATCGACAAATACTGGCGACAACGAGATTCTACACAAATTCAGACGATGGCGGAGGACGTGCTGAATCCGAGAAGCAAATACGACGAGAGAAAAGGAATCGTGGAGAGCGCAGGAGGGAAGATGACGGAGCAGACGGAGCAGATGGACTTGCGCGTTAGATGTCTGCCTGATGGTCAACGACGCTAGCACCGAAGGAGTATCGTGTGCGATGGCTGAGCAGATTCAATTGCCGCTGATTGGCCTTGCCAAGGGTATGGTATTGTCACAGTCAGCCTGTTCGGGCGGGCGCAGGGCCAAAGAGCGTGGCCAACGTATGGTCAAAGACTCAAAGGATGACCAAAATGACCCAAAATTATGGGAACCCCAACCTTTTCGCCTTGTCGAACACATGGCCCCACCTCCGTTACGAACGGTAAAAATACCAGGCTCCACCCACGGGCTCCTAAAATGGAACACGACGGGATCCGCGGAGCGAGAATTGCTCCGATCCATTTGGTCCTTTTTTTGGGTGTGCCTCCATTGCCAGAGCCTCAAACCTCTTCCAACAAGGTTTCCTGCGACCAGGGGTGCGCATTTCCTCTTCCATTCAAAACGAGAGGAAAAATCACTGCCTGCGTCGTCAGCTTTTCGCCGGAGCGTCTTTTCTGCAGGGCAACGTCAGATATTCGGCCGCCTAGACAAGGCGGAAAAATTCTCCCACTCAAGCCCCTTCAGCAAAGACGGCACATTTGCGACAGTAGAAAGAGTGGTCAAACCCCTGTGTTGGGCCTGTTGGCCTTTGGCTCATGGGCTCCAAGCCTCCTTCTCGTACGAGCAGACATGCTTAGCCCTGCCACTGCCACTTGCCAGGCCACTTGTCCGGGGCAAGAACACATCCGATCCGCTGATCTCCCCACCCACATTCCACACGGACGAATGATGGGCCGGGCAACATGCAATTGTTCAATCAAAAAGACCCTCACGAGTCACAAGTCACGACCCTGACCAGTGACGACTGTAACCAAACGGATATCGCCGTCCGAAGAGTCTGGATCAGTGGATTTCCTGGGTGGACCCGCCACACGTGAATTTGAGCCTCGCGGATGGCTCGGCCGTTTGGCTGGTCTCGTATCTTCGTATCGACTGGCAGTTCTTTGTTTCGTTTTCTTGTCTGCCTGATTTTGAAGCTAACCTGGCCATCCCTCCAGATCGTTGGGGCTGGGCACCCTTCCCTGCATGCCAAATGGCAACTCCGCCACGGCAGTCCCAATGCGACCCGCTGATAGGCTGGTGTTGGATTTGGGAGGGAAATGTGGCGGTGAAGAGTGTATCCCCGACTGTGGTCTGTCGTCTATCTTGGGTAACAAGACAGTTGAGCGAAGTCGAAGGTGTAAATGAAGAATGTGGTCTTGACTTCCCATTAAATACCCTCAAGAAGCGGTGGCTAACCTCACGGGCGCCTAGGTGGAAGTTGGCCTCCAGGCTGTAGTAGTGGATATTGGACTAGGCACCCTCAAGGCGACCGTGAGAGGAACGTAGGCGCCAGCGTCTATCGCAGAATCTATACTCCACACGGAGTGCTCACAAGCAGATTCTGAGCGACACATAGAAAAGATGCCTCGAGTCTAACGCCATCATTTGAACCCTTTTCGCCTATTCCAAAGCCCTCGCAATTTGTGGGTGTAACCGACTAGTGGCCGACTTCTATGTAGCACTAGTGAAGACACACAGATCGATTCTCGTGGTAGTTCCTGGTTGATCAGGCTATATTTCATTCCGATATTATCTATGGGGACCTAAATGCAAATGATTACCTCAGGTGGCTATAGCCCAGATGGCCACATGGCAGGTCGGAGGTGTGGCGCCCATCACCCTAGATAAGACAGTCTCTCAACTCTACGGATGCCCTTGCATACAGGCTCCTAGGCCATCCGCCCAAGGGACCACCGATGCTATGGCCGAGCGTCATGGATATGTTGACGTAGGCCCGCCATGTCGCGACTTCGCGCTTAGGAACAATATCCCAATATCCATTCGTATCAGAAGATCTGCCACGGTTTCAACGGTCGCGTCGGGTGGAAATCAAGGCTGCATTGGTGGAATCTCTGTGGACGGGATGCTTTTTTCCCTTGAAAATATGTTCAATGGTGCCACCTAGGGGGTGTCAAGATCCAAGATGTTCATCTGTTACAACTCGTCCGGCATGAGTGTAGTCCACTCCCACCTTGTCTGGGCTTCGTAGTCTATCTTGCCAAGATGCATACCCCCAGATTAGATAAACCAGGGCTATCCACCTCTGCCATCGAGGTTCCTGGCTGTGGAGAAGCCTCGGCGCCCCGGAGATGTGCTCGACCAGGAGACTGACCCAGGATGACTTGTGCGCGCTTAAACCGATTATTCAATCCACATATTGGCAGAGTACCTGGCACAATCGGGCTGATTTGGAATTATCTAGATTCTCTAGGTGACAGCGGGAAGTCAAATGAATTCGCATTTTCCATCGATTGTACCAGTTCCATTATTGCCCGTCCGTATCGGTCAAGCTCACCATACCAAACCTAGCGAGATATATATTTGACTGGACTCAGTTCACTACCATGTGCAGGCCTACTATCGAATTCAGGGCTGCTAGACGAATTTGGGTTCTTCAAAACATCCAAAACGTCCAGATCCAGGAAAAATAAGGTTGTCTTGAGGTACCTCCGGCTTAGCTTTAACGCGTGAGCTATACCAGCCCTCGCCAGAATGGATGGACGGTACGGCGCGCTGCTACATGTTCGGATCACAAGCCGAGAGCCACCGCTTAACGGGGTCACTGACGAGGGCGACCATGAAATAGAGTACGTAACACCAGCGCAGCTCTCTAGAATCCTACCCAAGGGAGTTTGAAGAGCGTGATGGCCCAGAGTAGGTTCAGGCCGATCACATACATAGAATGCGACCGACCCCGACAGAAAGCCGAGCGCCGAATCCCCCTTAGCCAGCCTAACCACCAGCGCATCATGAACCTCGGCTTCGGAACAGCCAGTGGCAGAATGGCGGGCGGTGCCGAGTTGCCCGCGTGTTGACTTCCCCCGGATTCTGGATCCGGCGCATTTCGTCCTTCTCCCCGCGCTTCCACATTTACAGTCGTACATTCCTGGCCCTGTCGAATGATGAGCCGGTGGCCTGCTTAGGCTTGGATACCTTTCGTCGTCACCTCTTCTCGCGAGACCTCCTATACCAGTCCTTCTCCGCCGCTCTTTCCCGACGGCAATTAGAGTCACCGCGCCAATGGACTTCGATCATTACGGGCAGAGCTCCCAGCAGCCTCGACAGCGCCGGAAACGTGTCGCTAAGAGGCGCCTTCGTAATAAGCCTCCGATCGCTGCTCGTCTAGCGCTAGATGCTCAGCTTCGTGGCAATGTCGGCCTCTTATCGGAGGACTTGGCCAAAGACCTCTTTCCGCAACAGTCGCTTCAGGGTGAGTCGAGAGAAGGATGACTCGGTCGAGCGAGTTCAATTGAGATTGACCATGGGACATTGCTAACGGAATCTATGTTGTATTTATCCAGATGTTGCGACGCATGACGGTGTTCACTATGTAGCCGTTTCCCCGCATTCCCCGACCTTTTCCTCGGTGGAGGACCAGGCGTGGACGATTCTACCCGTGCGAATTCACAGTTCAGAGCGCTCTCAAACACCGATTTCACATTCTACCGTACTGTTCCCCGATTCCGCCGATACCCTGCAACCATTCCTCCAGGCCCTCGGAAAGCTCGACGCATCCCGGAATTCACTACAGACTCACCGGGCGGTGGAGATCCGGCTCCTCGATGTCGCCCCGCTGCACCTTGATACGGTTTTTGTGACCGTTGAGCGCCATCTACTCCGCAATCACGATGATGTACAGAACAAGTTTGGCGGTGGGTTCCCATCCAATGTTCACGGACCAAATGGAGTGTGGTCCAAGGCTGGCAAGACTGCCGACACGAGAAGGCCTTCGAAAAAGGCAGCGGCCGACGCCGAGCAACGACTGACTGCAGCTGTGCGCGAGGCCTTGGCCGCACAACGACTCGTGCATGTGGGTGACGTTCTTCCACTTCCTCTTCCGCCACATCCCATCACCTATGCGCCCGCGCCACCGGCTCGTATTTCTTTCTGCGAGCCAGTCTCACAGGGTCTTTTGGGGCCGACGACAAAGGTTGTACTTGTTCAGGCCCGTCCACAGCAGGGTAACCGGGTACCACAAACACTGCCACCGCGGTCCGCGCTTCTGAAGCAAGTGGCCGAAGATGAAGCCGACGATACCTCCAACGAACAGTTTTACTCTGCGGCCGAAGACAAAGCTGGAGAGAGTGGCACTGAGGTTGAAACAACTGCCGCCGAAGAATCCGAGACCGAAGGATCAGTGGGCTCAATGAGCGAGGACTCCGATGATTCCCTGGAAGACATGATTTCTCTTTCCGCCCCTGAGCTTCCTCAACCTCCATCCGGCGTTATGTCTTCTATCACGTCCGCCACTCCCCGGGCTGGTGGTCGCCGGATTGATGGGATCCATACTCCAGGCTCGGTTGCGTCGAACTTCACATCGGCAACCATGCGACCCGGTCGCGGAGGTGGCAAAGTGTTCAAGGTCGAAGGTCTCTTGCAACAAGTCCCTAATGAGGTTCTCCACCCCCGCCCACGCGATGACGAAGATGTGGACTCCTTCATCTTTGTCGATATTAGCACACTTGCCAAGATCGGTTGCTTCTCGGGCGACTGGGTTCGCATCGAAGCGACGGAAGAGCCTCAGCTCGGCATGTTCGCCTCGCTGAAGTTCGGAAGCTTTAATAATGATGCTACCGAAGATCCTGGAGATTGGCGGCCTGTCAAGGTCTTTGGACTGCCAGGGCTTCCATCTGCTAAGCCCCGGTACGCAATCAACCACTCTGGTGCTCGCCGGTCAAGCGTCTCGCAGCTGGCTCCAACGCGATTGACCCCTTCCGTTTTTGTGCCTCCATTGCTTCTTAGCAACATCGAGAACCCCAAGTACCTCCGCATTTCCCCGATGACATTTGCAGCCGCCAACGGCGTCTCAAAGCCTGGCCTCTTGCACCATATGAAGAACAGCGCTGTGAAGAACCCTCCCCTGGCGAAGGAAGTCACACTGCTCAAGGTCTCCACACCCCTGTCAATGGATCGAGTCCTCCAGCCAGCTCTCTTTGCCGGACTCAAGCAGTACTTTGAATCCCGCCGGAGAATTTTGAAGAGCGGCGATCTTGTCGGTATCAGTGTCGATGAGGGATTGGGCCGAGCGGTGTTCTCTGGTACAGCTGGAGGCGACGGCGCAAACCAAGAAGACGATATCACTTCTCGGTTAGGACTGGGATCTAAACCGGAGAGTTCGGAGGCTCGTAAAGTCGGTGTTGCCTGGTTCCGCGTCGGCCAAGTGGCTCCCACTAGCGTCGAGGAAATGGAGGAGACGGGTGAGGATCAGTGGGGTGGTGTCGCGGTCATCGACCCCAGCAGCACTCGCATGGTTCAGGCCGGTAGCGATGTCAGCCGAGTGCCTGGTATTCTGGGTAACGGCTGGGAGTACTGGCTCGGCGTCAAGACGATCCCCAAGACCGTCGGTGACGCGCCAGCACCCCATGGTATTGTCACAGAGCCTCCACAATCGTTTACGGTCCCCTTGCAGCAGCGTATCCGTGACTTGATGGCCGCAGCGACGAGTCCCCGGGCTATCCAGCTGGGCATGAAGCCCGTCGTCATCCTTCTGCAATCGCAACAGCGACACATTGGCAAGGCAACTGTCGCGACACGTGCCTGTGCAGATATTGGCCTCCACACCTTCCCCATCGATGCCTATGATATCCTCACAGAAGGTGGCGCGAACGGCGGCGACGTCAAAACCGAAGCTTATCTCAAAGCTCGTGCCGAGAGGGCATTCCACTGCGGTGCGAATTGCACTGCCCTGCTGATCAAGCACATTGAAGTCTTGACAGCCGACCGTATCGTGACCGCTATGAATGATATCCTCGGCGAGGCTCGAGTTGTTATTGCGACGACCACGGATGTCGAACAGATCCCGGAAGGAATTCGCAGCCTTTTCACCCACGAGTTTGAGATGGGAGCTCCCGAGGAGAAGGAGCGTGAGGGTATTTTGCGAAACGTGGTTGCGGAGCGTGGCATCAAGCTGTCAGCCGACGTTGAGCTGGGAACCGTCGCGCTCAAGACCGCTGCTTTGGTCGCGGGAGATCTGGTTGATGTTGTGGAGCGCGCTGCGACTGCCAGAACTGCCCGCCTCGAGAAACTGGCAGAGACCGCCAGTAAGCAGCTGTCTGGGTCAGAAGTCTGCGTGAGGGACGTTCTGATTGCCGGTGGAGACGGTGCTCGTGGAGTCACCAAAGCCGACTTTGATTTCGCCGTTGAGGCTGCCCGCAAGAACTTTGCCGACTCGATTGGTGCACCCAAGATTCCCAACGTCGGCTGGGATGATGTTGGTGGTTTGACGAACGTCAAGGACGCCCTTATCGAGACAATTCAACTGCCCCTCGAACGCCCGGAGCTCTTTGCTAAGGGCATGAAGAAGCGCAGTGGTATCCTGTTCTATGGACCTCCTGGAACCGGCAAGACGCTACTTGCCAAAGCCATTGCCACCGAATTCTCCCTCAACTTCTTCTCCGTCAAGGGCCCCGAATTGCTCAACATGTATATTGGTGAATCCGAAGCGAACGTGCGCAGAGTCTTCCAGCGTGCTCGGGATGCCCGGCCGTGCGTCGTGTTCTTCGATGAGTTGGATTCCGTGGCGCCCAAGCGTGGCAACCAGGGAGACAGCGGCGGTGTCATGGATCGTATTGTCAGTCAGCTGCTTGCTGAGTTGGATGGTATGAACGGCGGAGAGGAGAACAGCGGAGGCGTCTTCGTGATCGGTGCCACTAATCGTCCGGATTTGTTGGACTCAGCACTGCTGCGTCCTGGTCGTTTCGACAAGATGCTCTACCTGGGAGTGTCAGATACGCACAGGAAGCAGGCGACGATTTTGGAGGCGCTTACCCGCAAATTTGCTCTCAACCCCGATGTGTCTCTTGACCGCGTGGCAGAGCGACTTCCTTTGACATACACCGGTGCTGATTTGTATGCCCTTTGCTCCGATGCCATGCTGAAGGCCATTACTCGGAAATCCACGGCGGTAGACGAGAAGATCAAACAGCTTCCTGGCGGTCCTGTGACAACGGCATACTTCTTTGACCACCTGGCAACGCCAGAGGACGTGTCGGTGACGGTGACGGAGGAAGACTTCCTCTCCGCACAAGGAGAGCTCGTCCCTAGTGTCAGGTATGTGTTAACAAACAATCCAGCCCGAACAAATAATCTTGGATGAGGAATGATACTAACTTCTTGCAGTGCCAAGGAACTGGAGCATTTCGAACGGATCCGCCAAACATTCGAGTCTGTGGATAAGAAGCAGGAATCTGGAAATGCTGGCTCACAGACAATTGCTGAAGCCATGGAAGCGTTCAACTTGGATGCGACATCACCATCACCTGTGGAGACTCCCACGAACAATGGAGACGCCCCCTTGGTCGGCAGTCTTCATGGCCGTATCAAGGGCTTGAAGCAGTGGCCTGGTGGCATTGTTCGCACTGCCAGTGGTCAATCGACAACAAGCAGTAAAGGCAAGGGTAAGGGTGTCGCTGGGAAGAAGGGCAAAGGCTCCCCTGCCGGTGGTGATTCCGATGCATCCCTAGAGGGTGATGATGAAGAGATGATCGACGGTCGAGTGGAGGACGAGGACGAGGAGGACTATATTGTTCGCACTGAACACCTTGCCAATCCTATGGAAGAGGTTGAGTAGGGAATACTGTCATGATGCATCGGTAATGGCCGATGTTCAATATCGATAGTGTTGCAGTGCTGTATATTAGATTAACTGCAATTGTTTCAACTCATATCCATACTACTACTGATCTGTTTTTTTCTCTATCATATCCTGGTTGACTATTTTGTCACAGCGTTGTTGACACCTGCGAGCAGTTGGGATGGATGTGGTGACAGGTGGAAAGTTTCATAATTCCCGTAAGTTGTTGTGTTTGTGGCCAACACGTCAACACGTCCACAGGATAATTGTTGATACAAACATAAACGCTTCTGTCCCTCATCCTCCTCCCTTTTCTCTTGTCTCTCCCTCCCAACGTCGCCATCAACTCTTTTCGCCTTCACTCAAAAGCATCGACCTTGATCATCACTCTACGCTCTGAACACATCCTTTACCGGTTGAGCTCTATTCCTTCAGGATGGCGAACCCGGATACTACCGACTACGAAAAATTAATGATCCTCTCAAAGGAGTGGGCCTGGGCCACTAATCCCGCCAACTGGGATGATGAACAGGAGCTCCGTCGAATGGTTGCGGTGGAGGGCATTGATGATAGCCCGCACCTGAAGGGCCATAAAAAGCGCGTGCCAATCAGCGTTGCACCTGAGACCATCCTCGCAGGCCCTGGGACCTTGTCAGCGCTCCCCCTCGAGTTAATGTTCCAGATCATGGGCTCTTTGGATCTTAACTCCGTAGAGTCCTTCGGTCAGACTTCTCGCCTCGCCCGATTCCTGCTCCAACAACACCCCTCCTACAAACCCCTCATGGAGATTGTGCCGAAACTGCGAGTCTTCTACCGTACTTGTGGGATCGCGGGCTGGGAGAACCTCGACGACCTTGCCAAGGAGTTGCATTACCAATACTGCCGAACTTGCGGTCACCAAGGCACATTGCTCTTCTTGCCTCTTTCAGAACGTGTCTGCTTCAATTGCAGCTCTAACAGCCCGGCTTTTTGGTGTATAGCTGTCCCCGAAGCTATGGATGCCTTTTGCTTGAGCGAAGCCCAGGTCCGAGAACTGCCCATTGTGAAAGTTCGCGAGAAGTATTTCAATCGGGCCATCCCCGAATCCCCCTATGGGATTGACCACCAGGATCTCGTGCCTGCTAAAGCCGCCTTCCTCGCTTCGATCAAGATTTGGGGTAACCGCAAGACCCTGTGTCGCTACGCCTCGTCCAATGACCCCGACAAATATGATGATGCAAATAGCGAGGAGCAGTGGCTTGGTGCTGCCTATCGATTCCTTCGCAACATGCAGGTCAAAGCCCCCGACGACCCTACCCAACTCGAAGGCCCCACTATCTTTATGCGTCAGGAATTCGCCCGCATAACCACTGTTCCGTTCCCGTGGTGTCCAGGGGGACAGATTGAAATCGAACCCCGCTTCATCTGCCGTGGATGTGAATGGCTTACCCAACAGCCTGAGGTCTCACGCACCCTCCTCGAGTATTCAGGCATCAAGCCCACTGTGTCTAGAGCACGATTGAACAAAACCATCAGGGGCCGACGTGATACCGTCCACACGTGGAAAGAGTTGATGTTTCACATTCGAGGATGTGCTGGAGCTGGAGTTTTGCTGTACAATCACATGGTCGAAAGGGACTTTGAGAATGGCCTGGGACATAGAACTTTCTGGACTTGGCCGTGAAAACACAATGGTGGAAACGCGACGAGGGATTGCTTCGTTCTTTCTGCCTTTGTGCCTGGCCTTGTGGACTCGCGGGTTTTATGTACAGTGGTGGTCCTCGACGGAGTTTCCCCCATTCTTTTTTTACAATGGCGATACATATGGAAGGAGTTCAGTGCTGTGGACCTCGGGTGAATAAGGAGTGGACAAAGGATTGACTATGTGCCCTGCCTATTCCACGGGAATCTTGTGTTTACCAATCTAGCTTATCTGATCTACATCTAAAAAATCGAGTCTATTTCAAACAGATTAAATCCATGTAGCATGAAGGCTAGGACCCGTAGCTTCAAGAAGGTATATTGATGCTATCTCCTCCCAGACCCTGTGACCGTAGCTACTGTACAAATGCTCCAGCTACTTAATTATTATTCTCAGCTGCTCCTCGTACCTGTCGAGGTATTTCCCTTGAAAGTTGCCTTCCAGGCCCAGATCCACAACTCTTTGAGAGCGGCCTCTAAGTATTGTTGATGGAGATGCCGCCATATGCGGATTGCTTTGTCCCTTTTGGCTTGCAGGCCCTTTTCTGGTTCTTTTCGCTTGATGCGATGCAGGATCCCGTTCTTGTTCTTGGGGCGTATATAGGGCTGCAACCTGCTTCATTCCTTTCCTGCAGCCCTGCTTGTTCTCTCTCTCTCTCTCTCTCTCTCTCTCTCTCTCTATAGAGCCTGGAGGATAAGTATATCAGGACTCGCCCCTTTCTGGCTTCTCATGCCCCTAGCTTCCTGTGTGTAAACGTGTGATGCCTTCAATTGTTTTAATAAACCACTGCCATTGCTGCCTAGGTATGTGTCTATTGTTATAGATCGGATATATACTTACCGCCTTCTATAAGTAGTATAATATAGCCAGTTATACTGCCGGTAGAAGAAAGGCGGTTAGCTCCGAAGTATAAATATCTCCTGCCGTAGCCCGGCAAGATGCATCTTACCTTTTTCACAGTTTCGAACCTATGAGCAGAGAAAAAAGGTAAAGTTTGGACTCAGTGCAAGCCTGTTCTATTGAGGCTAATGTTAACTAGCAGTTGAAAGTTACCAAGGGGACGAGGTGTTGGGGGGGGGGGGGGGGGGGGGGGGGGGGGGTTTTTAAAAACATGTTGGCGAGGCGGGGGACAGGTTTGAATAGAACGACCACCAAATTTACCAACAAAAGGGTTTTTATAAA